>CP092863.1:220764091-220778333 GCA_030710605.1 Cordylochernes scorpioides | reverse complement strand
GAGAGGAGGTCTAGGACCTCCTCCCGCCCAAGACCAGGGCGTCCGTCCTAGCAAAGGGTATAAATAACATGTACATAAAAGAACAAAGCTTAATTCTAAGTCCTAATATTTTTTTTTACAAAAAATGCATCCAAATATTGCAAAAATACGGCATTTTTGCAGCCCCCCTGACAAAAATTCACTAAAAGAGTTAAATATTCTAAAAAATGTTTTGGTATATATATATTGCTAAATGTGTAACAAACATGTATATAAAAAAGCAAGGGAGAAGTGGAGCCATTTTGCCATTTTCAAAATTTGATTGTGAAATAATAAATAAATGAGTAAATAAGGACAAAAATAAAGAAAAAATAATTAAGTAAAGAAAAGACATAATAAAATATTTTAAATAACAAATTATATATAAAGAATATCTTTTTTCAATAAATTAATTCTATGTATATAGCAAGGGCAGTCTATACTGAAAGCATTATGTTGTGTGTTCAATTTAAGTGTAGGGTTTTTACTATTAGCTTTTTTACAATTTATACAATTTTCTGTTTTTGTACATGATTTGGAAATGTGGCCCTTGCTACAACATTTCGCACAAGTGTTTTCTGATTCTTTACAGTTTTTAGATTTATGAAAATCAAGACATTTAGTGCATCTATTAACAAGAAAAATTTCCGTCCATTTGATAACTCTCCATCCATATCTAAATCTGTGTAAATTATTTTCAATTGTTGATCTATTTTTCAATTGTGAAAATGTGTTTGAATCAATATTTATAAGCCAATCATATTTGTTAAATTTATTTTTATATACACTAAAGGGTTTCAAATCAGAATAGGTTACATTTAAACTTTCTTTGAAATAATCTATAATCTGTTCTTTGCCAAAATCTTCTTCAACATTTAATATTTTAATAGTAGGAGACCTACCTTTGGGGATGTGTTATCCTTATGCCTAATGTATGATTTTCTTTTACTTATAAAACTTAGATTCTTAATACATTAGATCAGTAAAATCATGAGGCAACCATCTCGAACTTTTTCCTTACTTTATTTCTCCAAAAACAATTGTGAACAACAAAAAAGGTGATGATGATAAATTCAATGAATATTTACAGAATCACAGAAAAATTATATTAAAAATTTAACTTTGATCATGAATACCCTAACTAAATTAAACATTCTCCCGCCACCAACTTAATGGGGGACCATCAAACCATTATATAGGTAACAAACATAATTTTACAATAGGTCTTCTGTAAGTCCCATTAGCAGTCTTGACTTCTACCACTCTGATTCTAGCGTCATCTTCTGGAAACACCTTTGAAATTCTTCCAATTTTCCATGCTAGTGGAGGTTGTTGTTCATTCTTTATCAACACCAGGGATCCTTCCTTAATGTTGGGTTGGGGCTTACACCATTTGGATCTTTGTTGAAGTTGTGACACATATTCTTGGGACCATCTTGTCCAAAAATGATTCATTGATTTTTGAATTAATTGCCATCTATTTGGCAATCTCATTGCTATGATGTCATCTTCATCGGGAAGCGCTGTTAAAGAACCACCTATTAAGAAGTGACCAGGAGTCAATGCTTGTAGATCTTCAGGGTCCTCAGAAAGAGGACAAAGAGGTCGCGAATTCAGGCAAGCTTCAATTTGTGCTAACAATGTTGTTAGTTCTTCGAAATTTAGCAAAGCACTGCCCATTGTTCTTCTAAGATGATATTTCATGGACTTAACTCCGGCTTCCCAAAGTCCACCAAAATGTGGAGCTGATGGTGGTATAAATTTCCACTGAATTCCCTCTGAATTCGTAAGAACCTTACTGGCATTGTGACATAGTTTCCCAATAATCTTATGCGCACCAACAAAATTAGTGGCGTTGTCACTATGAATTGTTGCTGGTTTACCTCTTCGAGCAATGAACCTTCTTATTGTGGATATAAGCATCTGTGGTCAGACTACTGATTAATTCTAGATGAATGGCCCGAGTGCTGAAACATATTGATGAGGCTGAAGTGGGGATATAAAACTCAGTTTATTGGTAAGCTGCAGCACATGGTCCTGGTGGGCTATGGTTACCATGGCCCGTTCCAGGGCTGGGTTTGGGGTCGGGTTCTGGAGGGTTGTTGAGGTCCGATTCTCTGAGGGGTAGCCGTTGGGAGGGTTTGATCTGGCACAAGACATCTTTCGTTGTCGGTCAAGAGAAAAAAATAGCAAGAGCAAAAAAATATAAAAAGCCCGAAGGTCAAACGATAACTGGCACGTTGCATCTGTTTGCATTCCACGAAAACGGTGGTCTGTGGTCAAATACAATCTGTGCCTGTTATCTCTGTGGTGTCGCCTCTCTGATAAATAAATAAATAAAAAATTAAATTTAGGAAAAAAATTTAATTTGAAAAAAAAAAAAAAAAATTTAAATTTTGCAGCGTCACGTGCATTTCCGGTCGGTCGCTTGTTGACACACAACACCACCCCCCCTCTTATCTTAGACTCGGTCCCTCGAGTCGCCGTTATCTTTCTAAAAATTCCTTAAGTCTCGACACGTGCGCTAACGTGCTCTGGCGTCTACTATTTTCGTTGCGTCCGTCCTGTGGTCGTAACCTATATGTCGTTTCCATGATTCTATCCGTTATTACGTACGGACCTACGTACTTCGGTAGAAATTTCTCCGTTTTCCCTGGTTTCCTGCGGGACGACTCCAGTAGTACCAGGTCGCCCACTTCAAACTTCCGGAAGCGGTCACGGTTCGCCAGGTCATACTGACACTTCGTCATCATTGTCCGGTCTCGGTAGTTTTCGTCCGCAATTTTCTTTAATCTCTCGTTTTCTAAAATGCGGTTGGTCACGTATTCGTCGTAAGTTTTTACTGGCTCGTCGACGGTTGGTAGTCCTACGTCTAGGGACGTCCTCGGTTCTACGCCAAATATCAACTTATGCGGTGTCACCTGTGTCGACGACTGAATGGACGAGTTATACGCAAAAGTCGCCGTTTTTACGAATCTCGGCCATTCGGTGTGATCGTCCTCGAGATAGACTCTGATGCCGTTTTTTATGACGCCGTTGAGTTTTTCGCATAAGCCATTTGTTTGCGGGTGTGCCACGGAAGCCATAATGTGTTTAATACCGTACAACCGTGTAAAGTCTCTAAAAGTACTCGAGTCGAAAGATTTGCCTTGATCGGATATTATGCATTTCAGAGTACCGAAAACGTAGAACAGATTGTCTAGCAGTGCGTTGCACGTGGTTTCCGCCTTCGTATCTTTTACCGGGATTGCGAGTGCGTATTTACTAAAATGGTCTACGATCGTTAGAATGTGTTCGTAGCCTTCTGCCGATTTTTTGAAAGGACCCTGGTGGTCTATCCCAACTCGTTCCCAGGTGTCTGTTGCCGGTGGCAACGGTTCTAGCGGGGCTGCGGGTTTGAACCTCTGTGGTTTGAAGGCCTGGCACACTTTGCACGACCGAATGTATTTCCGCACGTCTTCTTCCAGACCTTTCCAGTAGAAACGTTGCTTAATACGGTGGACTGTCTTCGCTACCCCCATGTGTCCTGCCTCGGGTATATCGTGCGCTGTTTTCATTATTTCGGGTACGCTTTGCTTTGGTGCTACGACCAACCATTGGTTACCTTGTGTTGCATGGTTCTTTTTATAAAGGATCCCGTTTATTTTTTTATATTCGTCCCGTATTTTAGTGTCTGGTAGTTTTCCGGTAATATCGCGGCAAAACGTGTCTTCCTTTTGTCCGTTTTCGTCGATCCGTACTGTGCATGCCATTAAATCGTTGAAGCTGTCTTCGACGTTCGTATCGTTTTTGTGGAACGGGTTACGTGAGAGCGCATCCGGTGCAACGTTCTTCCTCCCTGCACGGTGGACTATTTCAAAGTCGTGCTCCATGAGTTTTAACCCCCATCTAGTAAGTCTTGAGCACGGGTCACGTACGTTAGCTAGCCACGTTAACGCGCTATGGTCGGTTACGACTTTGAATTCTCTCCCGAAGATGTACGGCCGTAACTTTTGTAGAGCCCAGACTATTGCTAAACACTCCAGTTCTAAGATACCATATTTACTCTCGTGTTTCGATGTCGTTCTCGACAAGTAGTGGATCGGGTGCAAGAATCCGTCATTGTCCGGTTGCATTAGTACCGCGCCTAATCCCACGATTGATGCGTCCGTGTGTATTTCTATTCTAGCGTCAGGGTTGAAGTGTGCTAAAATTGGCTCCTCAGTCAATTTTTTTTTTAAGGTTTCGAAAGCTTCTATTTCGGCCGGACCTATCACGAATTTCTTATCTTTTTCCGTTAAACACGTCAGCGGTTTGCTTATCTTTGAAAAGTTTTTTATGAAACGGCGATAATAGCCGCAAAGTCCCAGAAACGAGCGAACCTGCTTGACATTTTTTGGAATCGGAAATTCCTTAACCGCCTCGATCTTATCAGTAGCCGGTTCTACGCCGTTTTCCGATACCACGTGTCCCAAAATTGGTAACTTTTGGTAGGCGAATCTACATTTTGATGGTTTTAGGGATAAACCTGCCCCGCGGAAACATTCTAGAACATTTGTTAACCGCACGTTGTGTTCACGTATGTCTCTTCCGTACACGATGACGTCATCTAGATAAACCATACACTCGGACCATTTCAATTCAGCTAACAGTGTATCCATGATTCTTTCGAAATGACCCGGTGCCCCGGTTAAACCAAAGGGTAACACTTGAAACTCGTACAACCCGTTACCTGTCGTGAACGCTGTAATTGGCTTGCTTGTTTCGTCCAGTGGACACTGCCAATAACCGCTAACAAAATCCGTGTGAGAGAAATACTTCATTCCCGCTAAACGGTCCAGGCAGTCGGTGATATCCGGTAATGGATATGAGAATTTTTCGGTTACGTTGTTAACTTTTCTATAGTCCACACAAAATCTATAGGATCCGTCTGATTTTTTAACCAAAACGACCGGGCTTGCCCAAGGGGATGTTGATTTCCTAATAACACCTTTTTCACACATTTCTTTAACCTGTTCCTCTATAATCTCACGTTCCTTAGGGCTGCGGCGATAGGCTTTTTGTCGGATTGGTTCCGTGTTCGCTTTAAGTTTAATGTGGTATGGTTCGATATCTGCCGCCTTATTCCATTCTTCTGAGAAAAGTTCCCGATACCTGTACAATACATCCAGTACGTCGATTTTTTCGCTGTCCGATAGCTCCGGGTTTATATCGAACTTCTGTGGTTCGTATTCGCACGTGGCTGTCGTACTGTATCCCACCTGTTCACTTAGGAAAGAAACATTCGCTATTTCCCCGCTGGATCGTAACAAGCACGAGTTTGCTACCAACTGCACCGGCTCGTTCCTAGTATTTATGACATCAATGAATATCTCGGATACCGTTTCGGAAACGTGTACTGATGGTATTAGTAGCCCTGTTCTTCTTACACAGTCGGGGTGGGGTTCTAAAATGCCCGCCATTACTGTTGGCCCTTTTAACTTAACCCTCGTTTCACAACGTGGTGCAATTTCAAGGTCGTCTAGTATGCAGTATTTTTGTTAGGGGTTTTTCCGATCGTTCGTAATTGTACCTAACCTCTCGAGTTCCCGTTCTTCGTTAAGTTCTACCACGTGGTCGTCCGTGCCTATTTTTGGCCTATACAATTCTACCGATTCGTCTCTAAACATAATTTTGCAATGATAGTTTGTTAGAATATCGACGCCGAAAATAATCTTTTCCCCGTTTCCTGGAATTATGGTGAACCTGCCACATATGTCGAAACCATCAATGTTTACCTCCAAGTATGTGCACGTGTTCGAGACTACTGACCCACTTATTCCCCGTATAAGTAATTTTGAAGGCATTCTAGTACATCCCAGTGCGTTGGCTATTCCTTCGTCTATGCAGCTAACATTTGCCCCTGAATCGAAAATCAGTTTTCCTACATGTGTCTCATTTATGTGCGTGATTAAGCAGAAATTTGTCATACCTGTCCAACGGAATTTCTCCATTGCTGTACCCCCTATTTCTAAAGTGGATTTTTTTATTGGTACCTTATTTAATGTCTGTTTTTCGTTAACCCCCGGTTGTCCCTTTACCCTAAAGATTATGCGATTGGTGTTACCAGTAACCTCGGAAAATACACGTGGTACGCTCTCTACACTATTTGAAACTTCCACCACAGGATTAGAGGCAAAATTGTACTTACCACGTGGCCTCCTTTTCGGGCAATCCCAGTGCTTGTGCCCCGTCTGGTAACAAGTGAAGCATCTTGGCGTCCCGTCCGGTAGCATAAATCTTCTTGCTTTTTCCATGGGCGTTTCGGTCCTTGGATTTCGTTCCCACTCTTCCGTCGTCCTCGTAGTTTTTTCCAAACTCGTCGTTGTGCTTGCCTCCGTCCGTTCCTTGCTCCATTTATTCGTCTCGTCGAGGAATTTTGCTGCCTGTAGGAGGTCGGTCTCTTCTGGGTTCCGCGTGGTACTCCACGAGGCTGCCAGTAGTAGGCAGTCTTTTGGAGCCAATGCCCACAATGCCTCCTTGCTTGAATTAAACGGCGAAAATTCACCTGCCGTCGCGTGGGCCGTAATCAGGTTCATCAGGTATTTCCCCGTATCTTCTGTGGACTGGGGCCGTCTCATCTTCTTTAATTCGCTGCCCCTACTACGTGCCCGGCCGTCGTTCCTTGGGTAGCGAAGCTTCAGCGCTTCCAGGACGTCTTCAAGTGCGGCTGAAGGGTCAAACCTGCACTTGATGAATTCGCGGCCGTCGAGTGGAAGCCGCCGTACTAGGGCCTTTGTCCAGTCTCCCTTCGGTACCTTGCTCGCCGTCAGCCACGTCTTGAATTCCTCTACGTAGTCCTCGATGTCTTCCTCCTCCGGGTTGAAGCACGGTGTCTCTCCGTAGCCGATGTTTATGTTCGTGGCTTGAGGTGCTGGGCCGACACTGCTCTCCACCATGTGATGAGGCTGAAGTGGGGATATAAAACTCAGTTTATTGGTAAGCTGCAGCACATGGTCCTGGTGGGCTATGGTTACCATGGCCCGTTCCAGGGCTGGGTTTGGGGTCGGGTTCTGGAGGGTTGTTGAGGTCCGATTCTCTGAGGGGTAGCTGTTGGGAGGGTTTGATCTGGCACAAGACATCTTTCGTTGTCGGTCAAGAGAAAAAAATAGCAAGAGCAAAAAAATATAAAAAGCCCGAAGGTCAAACGATAACTGGCACGTTGCATCTGTTTGCATTCCACGAAAACGGTGGTCTGTGGTCAAATACAATCTGTGCCTGTTATCTCTGTGGTGTCGCCTCTCTGATAAATAAATAAATAAAAAATTAAATTTAGGAAAAAAATTTAATTTGAAAAAAAAAAAAAAATTTAAATTTTGCAGCGTCACGTGCATTTCCGGTCGGTCGCTTGTTGACACACAACAATATGAACAAGGCAACGTAAGCATTCATGGTTGAAGTTGTACGTCCCATGTTCCGTTTAATCAGAAAAGGTCCTGCAAAATCTATTCCAGTTACCAAAAACGGCCTTGATCTATTGATCCTTGCAAAAGGTAGATTTCCCATTAATTGAAAAGGAGCTTCTTTACGAAATCTAGCACATTTCATGCATGTTCTTAAAATTTTCCTTACAACATTTCTTCCAGAAGGTATCCAGAATATATTTCTTATTGCTGCAAGCGTAGCTTGAGTTGATGAGTGAAGATTATGGACATGAACATTGTTTACAATAAGAGTGGTAAGATGATGTGATCTTGGAAGTAAAATTTGATTAATTCGATCACCATAAACATTTGCATTTTTTAATCGTCCTCCAACTCTAATGATTCCTCTTGAATCCAAAAAGGGACATAGATTGTATATTCTACTCTTATTCGGGATTGGTTTGTTGCTTAACAGGCAATGCTTTGGAAAATTCAATAGATTGAACACACTTAACAACTGACAACAGGGCATCATTCAACTCTCTTAATGTTAAGGGCTCCCTGTTCCTTGAATGTGAAGGCATTCGACTGTTGTTGACAAATCTTACGCACCAAGCTATGATACATTTCAGTTTGGTTAATGATGAGCAGTTTGTCACAATGGATGGAATTTCACACTCAACTGTACCAAAATGCGTCTTGATTTTTTCTTCTTCCTTAAATTCTTCCTTGGAGCTATTAATGAATTTCTTAATTTCAAGGGCAGGTTCAATTAGCCATGGTGGCCCATTCCACCATAGTGGATGTTCTACCAAGTCGGATGGAAATATTCCTCGTGATGCACAATCTGCTGGATTCTGCCTTCCATCAACATGGCACCAAACCCCGGAGACAAGCCGTTGTATCTCAGCAACTCGATTTGCCACAAATGTCTTCCATCGGCACGGCTCGGAATTGATCCAGCATAAGGCTATAGTGGAATCAGACCATAAATAAATTTCATTGATGGTCAGAGGAAGGTTATCATATACAGTTTTCACTAATCTTGCCAAGAGTAGAGTAGAACATAATTCTAACTTTGGAAGTGAAACTACCTTCATGGGTGCGACTCTTGTTTTTGCCACTAAGAGAAATGTCTTAGCGCTTGTGTTTGAGAGGATCACCTTTAGATACAGAGATGCAGCATATGCCTTCTGTGATGCATCACAAAACCCATGCAATTCTACCTTCATAAATTTACCTGGTACCACGCATCTTGGGATCTGAATGTGCTCTAACGATGAAAGATCCTGGTTTATCAAAGTCAGCTTCCTTCTTAGTTCCTCTGGAATTGGGTCATCCCATTCCAAACCAGTCTTCCAAAGTTCTTGCAAAATTAGTTTAATAGTGGTCGTAAATGGTGAGATCCAACCAAGTGGATCAAATATTTTGGCAACCTGTGATAGTATTCCTCGTTTTGTCATAGAGTTCAGTGGCAGAGCTATTCCCTTAAATGTGAAACCATCAGTTCTTGGTTGCCATTGAAGGCCTAAAACGTTGACAAATTCCTTGGAATCCTCAAACCCAATATTTGTATTGGTGGATCTTAAATGATTTGGTAAAAGTGACAGAACATCAGGAACATTGGAGGTCCACTTACGAAGTTCGAAGCCTCCTGCTCTTAGTAAACCATAGAGTTCTTCAACCAAATTCTTGCCTTCATCTACTGAAAAAGTTCCAGTTACTAGATCATCAACATAAAAATCTGTCAATGCTATTTTGCTAGCCTTTGGAAACCTACTCTGCTCATCCAAAGCCAACTGTTTGATGATACGAGTGGCCAAAAATGGTGCACAACTAGTCCCGTAAGTGACAGTTTCCAGCCGATAGTCCCTTATTTTATCATTAGGATCATTCCGCCATACAATTCTTTGGAATTCTGAGTCGTCTTGTGATATTCTAATTTGCCTATACATCTTGGCGATATCAGCATTTATAGCAACAGGATGAATTCTGAATCTCAGAATGATGTGAAACAAATCCTGTTGAACCTTGGGCCCTGGAATTAAAGCATCATTCAAGGACAAACCTGAATCAGTCCTTGCTGATGCGTCGAAAACTACTCGTAATTTGGTGGTGCAACTTTTTTCCTTTATTACAGGATGATGAGGCAGATAGTACCTTCCCTTAATGATATCTTCCTTTGGTACTAAGCTCATATGTCCCAATTCAAGATATTCCCCAATGAAGCTTCTATATTGGTCATAAACTTCAGGTCGTGGAATCAAAGATCTTTCCAAAGAACAAAGTCTTTTGATCGCATTGGATCTTGATTCTCCTAAATGGCATTCATTCCGAAATGGCAGTTGTACAACATATCTGCCTGTGGAATCCCTTCCATGTGTTTCCACAAAATGGATTTCAGCTTCATTCTCATCCTTAGATATAGAAGTCACATCAGGAATGGATTCCAATTTCCAAAATTTTTCGACTATATCTTGGGTTTCCAGGCATGCATGATGTGACCGAATGATATTCCTAACACCTCTCCTACTACCCTTAGAGGAAACTCTTCCAGAAAGGAGCCATCCCAATTTAGAAGACGTGGCAGTTAGTTGTTCTTCATCGCTGATAACGGACTCGCCAGTGAATAGGGTCATAGCTAACTCAGCACCAATTAATATGTCGATGGGAGCAGAAATATTATAATCTGGATCAGCCAGAGGCATGGTTTTGAGATGCGCCAAGTTTGACCTTGGACATGTAAGAGTTGGCAAATTATTTGTCAACTTATCTAACACCAAGGCGTTCACCTTGAAAAGTTCATTGGAATTGAAATGTGGCGTAAATTCAAACTCCACAAGTCCATAAGAGTGACTCGCAAAATGTCCCGAAATTCCCGATATCTGTGAGTGTACGGTAACATAATGAAGTCCTAGTCTTTTTCTACATTGTCCTAATATAAGTTCGCCTGAGACCCTGAGTCTATCAAGGCTCTACATGTCCGAGGCACACCATTGTTATCCTTGATTTTAATCCTAGCAGTTGTAAGTATAACATTTGAAAAATATTTCTCATTACTTAAAAGACAAGTTGTATTTTTAATGTCCTTTTCACACTCAACCTTGGGTTCTTGATGAATCAAAGTGTGGTGTCTTTTATTACAAATTTGACACATGTTTTTGCTGTAACAGTTCTTTGCCAAATGGTTCGGCTTCAAACATTTGTAACACAATTCAGCCGAACCAACAAAACTTACTCTCTCCGACTCAGGCAATTTCGAAAACAAAGTACAGCTTGAAAGAACATGAGCACCTTCACATTTAATACATTTCATCACATATGAACCATAAGCATTCACCTTATGTGATTCCCTTCTTATTGAATGTTTCTCCACATTTGCATCTTTATTTGGCAAATTCTGCAAGCTTTTTGCGTGAATTTCTAGAAATTCCATTAAATCCTTAATTGAAGGCACAACCCTTGGGTTGTTCTGCAATTCCCACTGTTTTCTTGTGGTTTTATCAAGCTTATCTTGTATGATCTCGACGAAAAACACATCAGATAAACTATCGATTTGGTAACCTAATACCTTCACTGTTCTTACTATCTCGTTGCAACTATCTAGAAGTTTAAACATTGACTTATGGTTGTCATCGGCTAACTTTGGTAATCTTAATGCATTATCTATTTGGGTGAAAATCAGATCCTTTGGATTATCATATCTTGTTAATAAGGTTTGCCAAACCTCAACATAATTATCGGCTGTAATTGGAAATGCGTTGACCAGTCTTAGGGCTTCGCCTCTCAGTTGGCCTTTTAAATATTGTAACTTTTCAATATTAGGTATTTGTGAGTTAGAACCAACCGCAGAAAAAAATAGATCCTTAAATGAAAGCCATGATTCTAATCTACCATCGAAAGTTGGCAATTCAAGTTTAGGCATTTTAACATGTAAATTTACTTTTTTTTCAGATGTTTCTTGCCCATTATGCCTCAAATCCAATTCACACATTAATCTTATACACTTATCTATGCAATTTTCCACTTCGTCATTCAAATCCTCATCCTCAAGTTGCTGCAAGAAAATATCATTCATTTTCATTAAATCATTTTTTGCATAATCTAGTTTGCATTTCGTTGAATTAACATCTACCATAGACACTATAGATTCGATATTTTCTTCAATGCCTTTTATACTTTTTTTTATCCTTTTTAATTTCTTAATTAAAGTTTCGACTTCCATAATTGCTATTCTTTTATCTATATCTTTTCCCAAATATCTTAGTTGCAATATATGGCTACAAGAAACTTATGAGTTGCCTTTTTTTATTTAAATTTTTACTTAGCTTTTACTTACGTTTTATCCGGCTCGAGGGACCAATGTGTTATCCTTATGCCTAATGTATGATTTTCTTTTACTTATAAAACTTAGATTCTTAATACATTAGATCAATAAAATCATGAGGCAACCATCTCGAACTTTTTCCTTACTTTATTTCTCCAAAAACAATTGTGAACAACAAAAAAGGTGATGGTGATAAATTCAATGAATATTTACAGAATCACAGAAAAATTATATTAAAAATTTAACTATGATCATGAATACCCTAACTAAATTAAACAGGGGACTTTTGGAGTTAGCTTAGACCTAAGATGTTCATTTTCATTTATGAATTTTACTATTGTGTTTACATTTTCCATTGTGGGAACTTCTATGGTGCATCCCTTTTTGTTTGGAATAGCATTTGCTCTAATTATTTTTAGATTAGACAAAGAAATATTTTCTTTAAGGAAGTCGAGTGTTCTGGCTCCTCCAGGGCCGCGGTGTCGCTTCCAGGTGTCTTCTTGCTCCTCGTAGATGGTGCGCTCTTTTGGGCCAGTTTTTCAACCGTAGAGCAATCCTGGTGGTGTTTCTGCAGGTCTTTGAAGCTTTGTTGGCAGACCTTGCAGTCAAAAACCACGTTGTTGATCTTGTGTAGAACACGAAGGTGCTTCACCTGATCGTTGTGCTGCTTGTAGACACCACTGCAGGTTACTCCCGCCATCCTGTAACACTCGGGACATTTAAAGACCTCAGGTAGCTGGAACGTCATCCTAAACGGATCACAAAGAGCGGGGGCAAGGTTGTGTACATGTGTCACATTTGTGTGAGAACCTGGTAGGCGTGTGGTGTCAGACGGGCTTACCACCAGAGCATCGTGTTTGTGTTACACAGTGTGCATCAGCGACCTGGTTGTTATTACCAGGAGGTAAACAAACCTGGTCACGTGACACAACAATGTGTGCAGAAACATGCGCAATAGGATGGCTAAACTCAAGGCGAGACTTGGCGATGTGGAAATCCCACCAGAAGCACTGTCTCGCGAACAGGGCCCAGCAGAAGTGCCAGGCGACCCAACGGCGCCAAAAATGTCCGACTTACCTTTAGAGCCGCCTCGAACCAGGTACTCACCCAAATGTGAAGGTGGTTCCCACGTTGGAGGGTGAGCCGCCCTCTGTAGCCATTGGGGGTTGCTCGTGGGCGTCTTGGAGTTCCTCTGGGGCTTGGGGATACACTGGGGCAGGCGGCTGGTCCATTCTTGGGGTGGTGCAATACCAGGCCAACCTGCGGCGAGGGTGGAGCAAGTTCCAAGGGGGTCCGGAGGGACCAAAATCCTGGGGTTATTCCATCAAAGGACTAAAGGATTGATGAAGCCATTGGAAGACTTGTTTCGACAGGTGACCTCGTTGACTTTTCCCTGATCAGACTTTTTAATTAGGGTTTTCAGGTTTGGAGGGCCTGCCGAAGTCTTGCCATGATTTGGCCCCTAGCGACTGCGGGAAGGCTGATCTCCTTTGGTGTTTTGCCGGCGTTGGGGAGCTTGAAAAAAACAAAGATACAAAACTCGAATGGATTGATTTCGGACCATTTGCACTGTCCTTTTGTTTGAATGTTGAGTTTGTTGGGGTGGTACAGTCTATTTACTTGCGTTTTTCCGGGTACTGGGGTATGGATACGGCATGGCGGGTGGTGACTCCTCGGTGGGCGTCAGGTTGTTCGGACACGTGCTGGCGGTAAGCCCGTCCATCTCTCTGCCTGTGGCGGCGGCGTGGGCGTCATCTCTCCCGCGGGTGGAGCTCCGGTCCTCGTCTCGTCGGGTAGACCTCGCTCCTTGGAGGGCAACCGTCAACTGCCATATAATGGCCGCCAGAGTGCGTCTTGTCGCTTTTCTCTCCGCCAGCTCCTTGTCCTTGCCGTTCGTCGATTGCTCTCGTCTTTCCGTCATAATCCTGTCAACTTACTGTAATATACGAGGTGAATATTACTCTTGGAAGTTGATTGATAATTGTTGAGGTGTTGGCGCAGTCGTGGTGCTGAGATGACAGGTGTTCACAACAGGGGAAAGTAGTCGAGAGTACATAATTGGTGGTTGAAATAAAGGCAACTGAATCGAGGGAGAGAAGGGCTTGAAAGGTTGAGCGGATTAATTATTGACTGTTCAATTACATGATGGAATATTTGACTTATCTGATAGGTTGAGGCGGTGAGAATGACTCCAAAGTGCCAGGTGCTAACTCGGTGGTGTCCAGCTAACTACTCTAGGTGCTACCTCGGTGGGATCCAAGTTCCTTCTGACAATTCTGTGTTCTCGATTTAAAACGAAAGCTCTTCTTCCTTCTCATTGGTTGACCTGCGTGACGTGGAAGTCTGCTATAGGCTCGAAGCTAAATGAGCTGCTCTGTGATTGGTCCGTTTTAACTCTTTGTATTTGGACGTGTTCTGACCTGACCAGGAAGTGCTAAGTTGTTGAACTCTAACTTTTACGAGTTCCGGGATAATAAAAACCTGTTAATGATCATTCTTTCTCTAGGCCTTCTCT
>CP092863.1:220547215-220762473 GCA_030710605.1 Cordylochernes scorpioides | reverse complement strand
TTATGATCTTCTTTAGTATAGGTAGTATTTTTTCTTGTGTCAATATATTTAACTTGAAATAATGAAAATTTCCTTAGCCATTTTAAATTTTGCCCAAAAGTTTCAAGATTGAGATGTTTTTTGATGAAGTCATTAAACAAAAAGGTTTTCTTCTGTTTCTTGGTTGTGTACATGTGTCACATTTGTGTGAGAACCTGGTAGGCGTGTGGTGTCAGATGGGCTTACCACCAGAGCATCGTGTTTGTGTCACGTGTTACACAGTGTGCATCAGCGACCTGGTTGTTATTACCAGGAGGTAAACAAACCTGGTCACGTGACAACGTGTGCAGAAACATGCGCAATAGGATGTCCAAACTCGTCGAGACGAGTGGCAGAACAAGGACGCATGTCACGTGACCAAACAGACATGGGTGCAATAACCTGGTCGATCGCCGGGCCGCGTGGCTCGCCGCTGGTCCCCGAGTCATGTGACCGCGCAGGCGTGATTTCCGCTGTGTCAAGTACGAGACTTGGCAACGTGGAAATCCCACCAGAAGCACTGTCCCGCGAACAGGGCCCAGCAGAAGTGCCAGGCCAAGAAATTGGTGAAATAATTGCCTGCATTTAAAAATATATAATAAATAATCAAAATTGATTTCTCCTCTTTAATTTCTTTTATTTTATGCAGGGCTTTTCTGAACCGGGCTTTGCTTGATTTGAAATAAGTTGTGGACTTACCAACTTTATGTCCTTTTACCCGGTCCCAGCTCATAAAAACTTTATGATCTTCTTTAGTATAGGTAGTATTTTTTCTTGTGTCAATATATTTAACTTGAAATAATGAAAATTTCCTTAGCCATTTTAAATTTTGCCCAAAAGTTTCAAGATTGAGATGTTTTTTGATGAAGTCATTAAACAAAAAGGTTTTCTTCTGTTTCTTGGTTGTGTACATGTGTCACATTTGTGTGAGAACCTGGTAGGCGTGTGGTGTCAGATGGGCTTACCACCAGAGCATCGTGTTTGTGTCACGTGTTACACAGTGTGCATCAGCGACCTGGTTGTTATTACCAGGAGGTAAACAAACCTGGTCACGTGACAACGTGTGCAGAAACATGCGCAATAGGATGTCCAAACTCGTCGAGACGAGTGGCAGAACAAGGACGCATGTCACGTGACCAAACAGACATGGGTGCAATAACCTGGTCGATCGCCGGGCCGCGTGGCTCGCCGCTGGTCCCCGAGTCATGTGACCGCGCAGGCGTGATTTCCGCTGTGTCAAGTACGAGACTTGGCAACGTGGAAATCCCACCAGAAGCACTGTCCCGCGAACAGGGCCCAGCAGAAGTGCCAGGCCAAGAAATTGGTGAAATAATTGCCTGCATTTAAAAATATATAATAAATAATCAAAATTGATTTCTCCTCTTTAATTTCTTTTATTTTATGCAGGGCTTTTCTGAACCGGGCTTTGCTTGATTTGAAATAAGTTGTGGACTTACCAACTTTATGTCCTTTTACCCGGTCCCAGCTCATAAAAACTTTATGATCTTCTTTAGTATAGGTAGTATTTTTTCTTGTGTCAATATATTTAACTTGAAATAATGAAAATTTCCTTAGCCATTTTAAATTTTGCCCAAAAGTTTCAAGATTGAGATGTTTTTTGATGAAGTCATTAAACAAAAAGGTTTTCTTCTGTTTCTTGGTTGTGTACATGTGTCACATTTGTGTGAGAACCTGGTAGGCGTGTGGTGTCAGATGGGCTTACCACCAGAGCATCGTGTTTGTGTCACGTGTTACACAGTGTGCATCAGCGACCTGGTTGTTATTACCAGGAGGTAAACAAACCTGGTCACGTGACAACGTGTGCAGAAACATGCGCAATAGGATGTCCAAACTCGTCGAGACGAGTGGCAGAACAAGGACGCATGTCACGTGACCAAACAGACATGGGTGCAATAACCTGGTCGATCGCCGGGCCGCGTGGCTCGCCGCTGGTCCCCGAGTCATGTGACCGCGCAGGCGTGATTTCCGCTGTGTCAAGTACGAGACTTGGCAACGTGGAAATCCCACCAGAAGCACTGTCCCGCGAACAGGGCCCAGCAGAAGTGCCAGGCCAAGAAATTGGTGAAATAATTGCCTGCATTTAAAAATATATAATAAATAATCAAAATTGATTTCTCCTCTTTAATTTCTTTTATTTTATGCAGGGCTTTTCTGAACCGGGCTTTGCTTGATTTGAAATAAGTTGTGGACTTACCAACTTTATGTCCTTTTACCCGGTCCCAGCTCATAAAAACTTTATGATCTTCTTTAGTATAGGTAGTATTTTTTCTTGTGTCAATATATTTAACTTGAAATAATGAAAATTTCCTTAGCCATTTTAAATTTTGCCCAAAAGTTTCAAGATTGAGATGTTTTTTGATGAAGTCATTAAACAAAAAGGTTTTCTTCTGTTTCTTGGTTGTGTACATGTGTCACATTTGTGTGAGAACCTGGTAGGCGTGTGGTGTCAGATGGGCTTACCACCAGAGCATCGTGTTTGTGTCACGTGTTACACAGTGTGCATCAGCGACCTGGTTGTTATTACCAGGAGGTAAACAAACCTGGTCACGTGACAACGTGTGCAGAAACATGCGCAATAGGATGTCCAAACTCGTCGAGACGAGTGGCAGAACAAGGACGCATGTCACGTGACCAAACAGACATGGGTGCAATAACCTGGTCGATCGCCGGGCCGCGTGGCTCGCCGCTGGTCCCCGAGTCATGTGACCGCGCAGGCGTGATTTCCGCTGTGTCAAGTACGAGACTTGGCAACGTGGAAATCCCACCAGAAGCACTGTCCCGCGAACAGGGCCCAGCAGAAGTGCCAGGCCAAGAAATTGGTGAAATAATTGCCTGCATTTAAAAATATATAATAAATAATCAAAATTGATTTCTCCTCTTTAATTTCTTTTATTTTATGCAGGGCTTTTCTGAACCGGGCTTTGCTTGATTTGAAATAAGTTGTGGACTTACCAACTTTATGTCCTTTTACCCGGTCCCAGCTCATAAAAACTTTATGATCTTCTTTAGTATAGGTAGTATTTTTTCTTGTGTCAATATATTTAACTTGAAATAATGAAAATTTCCTTAGCCATTTTAAATTTTGCCCAAAAGTTTCAAGATTGAGATGTTTTTTGATGAAGTCATTAAACAAAAAGGTTTTCTTCTGTTTCTTGGTTGTGTACATGTGTCACATTTGTGTGAGAACCTGGTAGGCGTGTGGTGTCAGATGGGCTTACCACCAGAGCATCGTGTTTGTGTCACGTGTTACACAGTGTGCATCAGCGACCTGGTTGTTATTACCAGGAGGTAAACAAACCTGGTCACGTGACAACGTGTGCAGAAACATGCGCAATAGGATGTCCAAACTCGTCGAGACGAGTGGCAGAACAAGGACGCATGTCACGTGACCAAACAGACATGGGTGCAATAACCTGGTCGATCGCCGGGCCGCGTGGCTCGCCGCTGGTCCCCGAGTCATGTGACCGCGCAGGCGTGATTTCCGCTGTGTCAAGTACGAGACTTGGCAACGTGGAAATCCCACCAGAAGCACTGTCCCGCGAACAGGGCCCAGCAGAAGTGCCAGGCCAAGAAATTGGTGAAATAATTGCCTGCATTTAAAAATATATAATAAATAATCAAAATTGATTTCTCCTCTTTAATTTCTTTTATTTTATGCAGGGCTTTTCTGAACCGGGCTTTGCTTGATTTGAAATAAGTTGTGGACTTACCAACTTTATGTCCTTTTACCCGGTCCCAGCTCATAAAAACTTTATGATCTTCTTTAGTATAGGTAGTATTTTTTCTTGTGTCAATATATTTAACTTGAAATAATGAAAATTTCCTTAGCCATTTTAAATTTTGCCCAAAAGTTTCAAGATTGAGATGTTTTTTGATGAAGTCATTAAACAAAAAGGTTTTCTTCTGTTTCTTGGTTGTGTACATGTGTCACATTTGTGTGAGAACCTGGTAGGCGTGTGGTGTCAGATGGGCTTACCACCAGAGCATCGTGTTTGTGTCACGTGTTACACAGTGTGCATCAGCGACCTGGTTGTTATTACCAGGAGGTAAACAAACCTGGTCACGTGACAACGTGTGCAGAAACATGCGCAATAGGATGTCCAAACTCGTCGAGACGAGTGGCAGAACAAGGACGCATGTCACGTGACCAAACAGACATGGGTGCAATAACCTGGTCGATCGCCGGGCCGCGTGGCTCGCCGCTGGTCCCCGAGTCATGTGACCGCGCAGGCGTGATTTCCGCTGTGTCAAGTACGAGACTTGGCAACGTGGAAATCCCACCAGAAGCACTGTCCCGCGAACAGGGCCCAGCAGAAGTGCCAGGCCAAGAAATTGGTGAAATAATTGCCTGCATTTAAAAATATATAATAAATAATCAAAATTGATTTCTCCTCTTTAATTTCTTTTATTTTATGCAGGGCTTTTCTGAACCGGGCTTTGCTTGATTTGAAATAAGTTGTGGACTTACCAACTTTATGTCCTTTTACCCGGTCCCAGCTCATAAAAACTTTATGATCTTCTTTAGTATAGGTAGTATTTTTTCTTGTGTCAATATATTTAACTTGAAATAATGAAAATTTCCTTAGCCATTTTAAATTTTGCCCAAAAGTTTCAAGATTGAGATGTTTTTTGATGAAGTCATTAAACAAAAAGGTTTTCTTCTGTTTCTTGGTTGTGTACATGTGTCACATTTGTGTGAGAACCTGGTAGGCGTGTGGTGTCAGATGGGCTTACCACCAGAGCATCGTGTTTGTGTCACGTGTTACACAGTGTGCATCAGCGACCTGGTTGTTATTACCAGGAGGTAAACAAACCTGGTCACGTGACAACGTGTGCAGAAACATGCGCAATAGGATGTCCAAACTCGTCGAGACGAGTGGCAGAACAAGGACGCATGTCACGTGACCAAACAGACATGGGTGCAATAACCTGGTCGATCGCCGGGCCGCGTGGCTCGCCGCTGGTCCCCGAGTCATGTGACCGCGCAGGCGTGATTTCCGCTGTGTCAAGTACGAGACTTGGCAACGTGGAAATCCCACCAGAAGCACTGTCCCGCGAACAGGGCCCAGCAGAAGTGCCAGGCCAAGAAATTGGTGAAATAATTGCCTGCATTTAAAAATATATAATAAATAATCAAAATTGATTTCTCCTCTTTAATTTCTTTTATTTTATGCAGGGCTTTTCTGAACCGGGCTTTGCTTGATTTGAAATAAGTTGTGGACTTACCAACTTTATGTCCTTTTACCCGGTCCCAGCTCATAAAAACTTTATGATCTTCTTTAGTATAGGTAGTATTTTTTCTTGTGTCAATATATTTAACTTGAAATAATGAAAATTTCCTTAGCCATTTTAAATTTTGCCCAAAAGTTTCAAGATTGAGATGTTTTTTGATGAAGTCATTAAACAAAAAGGTTTTCTTCTGTTTCTTGGTTGTGTACATGTGTCACATTTGTGTGAGAACCTGGTAGGCGTGTGGTGTCAGATGGGCTTACCACCAGAGCATCGTGTTTGTGTCACGTGTTACACAGTGTGCATCAGCGACCTGGTTGTTATTACCAGGAGGTAAACAAACCTGGTCACGTGACAACGTGTGCAGAAACATGCGCAATAGGATGTCCAAACTCGTCGAGACGAGTGGCAGAACAAGGACGCATGTCACGTGACCAAACAGACATGGGTGCAATAACCTGGTCGATCGCCGGGCCGCGTGGCTCGCCGCTGGTCCCCGAGTCATGTGACCGCGCAGGCGTGATTTCCGCTGTGTCAAGTACGAGACTTGGCAACGTGGAAATCCCACCAGAAGCACTGTCCCGCGAACAGGGCCCAGCAGAAGTGCCAGGCCAAGAAATTGGTGAAATAATTGCCTGCATTTAAAAATATATAATAAATAATCAAAATTGATTTCTCCTCTTTAATTTCTTTTATTTTATGCAGGGCTTTTCTGAACCGGGCTTTGCTTGATTTGAAATAAGTTGTGGACTTACCAACTTTATGTCCTTTTACCCGGTCCCAGCTCATAAAAACTTTATGATCTTCTTTAGTATAGGTAGTATTTTTTCTTGTGTCAATATATTTAACTTGAAATAATGAAAATTTCCTTAGCCATTTTAAATTTTGCCCAAAAGTTTCAAGATTGAGATGTTTTTTGATGAAGTCATTAAACAAAAAGGTTTTCTTCTGTTTCTTGGTTGTGTACATGTGTCACATTTGTGTGAGAACCTGGTAGGCGTGTGGTGTCAGATGGGCTTACCACCAGAGCATCGTGTTTGTGTCACGTGTTACACAGTGTGCATCAGCGACCTGGTTGTTATTACCAGGAGGTAAACAAACCTGGTCACGTGACAACGTGTGCAGAAACATGCGCAATAGGATGTCCAAACTCGTCGAGACGAGTGGCAGAACAAGGACGCATGTCACGTGACCAAACAGACATGGGTGCAATAACCTGGTCGATCGCCGGGCCGCGTGGCTCGCCGCTGGTCCCCGAGTCATGTGACCGCGCAGGCGTGATTTCCGCTGTGTCAAGTACGAGACTTGGCAACGTGGAAATCCCACCAGAAGCACTGTCCCGCGAACAGGGCCCAGCAGAAGTGCCAGGCCAAGAAATTGGTGAAATAATTGCCTGCATTTAAAAATATATAATAAATAATCAAAATTGATTTCTCCTCTTTAATTTCTTTTATTTTATGCAGGGCTTTTCTGAACCGGGCTTTGCTTGATTTGAAATAAGTTGTGGACTTACCAACTTTATGTCCTTTTACCCGGTCCCAGCTCATAAAAACTTTATGATCTTCTTTAGTATAGGTAGTATTTTTTCTTGTGTCAATATATTTAACTTGAAATAATGAAAATTTCCTTAGCCATTTTAAATTTTGCCCAAAAGTTTCAAGATTGAGATGTTTTTTGATGAAGTCATTAAACAAAAAGGTTTTCTTCTGTTTCTTGGTTGTGTACATGTGTCACATTTGTGTGAGAACCTGGTAGGCGTGTGGTGTCAGATGGGCTTACCACCAGAGCATCGTGTTTGTGTCACGTGTTACACAGTGTGCATCAGCGACCTGGTTGTTATTACCAGGAGGTAAACAAACCTGGTCACGTGACAACGTGTGCAGAAACATGCGCAATAGGATGTCCAAACTCGTCGAGACGAGTGGCAGAACAAGGACGCATGTCACGTGACCAAACAGACATGGGTGCAATAACCTGGTCGATCGCCGGGCCGCGTGGCTCGCCGCTGGTCCCCGAGTCATGTGACCGCGCAGGCGTGATTTCCGCTGTGTCAAGTACGAGACTTGGCAACGTGGAAATCCCACCAGAAGCACTGTCCCGCGAACAGGGCCCAGCAGAAGTGCCAGGCCAAGAAATTGGTGAAATAATTGCCTGCATTTAAAAATATATAATAAATAATCAAAATTGATTTCTCCTCTTTAATTTCTTTTATTTTATGCAGGGCTTTTCTGAACCGGGCTTTGCTTGATTTGAAATAAGTTGTGGACTTACCAACTTTATGTCCTTTTACCCGGTCCCAGCTCATAAAAACTTTATGATCTTCTTTAGTATAGGTAGTATTTTTCTTCTGTCAATATATTTAACTTGAAATAATGAAAATTTCTTCAGCCATTTTAAATTTTGCCCAAAAGTTTCAAGATTGAGATGTTTTTTGATGAAGTCATTAAACAAAAAGGTTTTCTTCTGTTTCTTGGTTGTGTACATGTGTCACATTTGTGTGAGAACCTGGTAGGCGTGTGGTGTCAGATGGGCTTACCACCAGAGCATCGTGTTTGTGTCACGTGTTACACAGTGTGCATCAGCGACCTGGTTGTTATTACCAGGAGGTAAACAAACCTGGTCACGTGACAACGTGTGCAGAAACATGCGCAATAGGATGTCCAAACTCGTCGAGACGAGTGGCAGAACAAGGACGCATGTCACGTGACCAAACAGACATGGGTGCAATAACCTGGTCGATCGCCGGGCCGCGTGGCTCGCCGCTGGTCCCCGAGTCATGTGACCGCGCAGGCGTGATTTCCGCTGTGTCAAGTACGAGACTTGGCAACGTGGAAATCCCACCAGAAGCACTGTCCCGCGAACAGGGCCCAGCAGAAGTGCCAGGCCAAGAAATTGGTGAAATAATTGCCTGCATTTAAAAATATATAATAAATAATCAAAATTGATTTCTCCTCTTTAATTTCTTTTATTTTATGCAGGGCTTTTCTGAACCGGGCTTTGCTTGATTTGAAATAAGTTGTGGACTTACCAACTTTATGTCCTTTTACCCGGTCCCAGCTCATAAAAACTTTATGATCTTCTTTAGTATAGGTAGTATTTTTTCTTGTGTCAATATATTTAACTTGAAATAATGAAAATTTCCTTAGCCATTTTAAATTTTGCCCAAAAGTTTCAAGATTGAGATGTTTTTTGATGAAGTCATTAAACAAAAAGGTTTTCTTCTGTTTCTTGGTTGTGTACATGTGTCACATTTGTGTGAGAACCTGGTAGGCGTGTGGTGTCAGATGGGCTTACCACCAGAGCATCGTGTTTGTGTCACGTGTTACACAGTGTGCATCAGCGACCTGGTTGTTATTACCAGGAGGTAAACAAACCTGGTCACGTGACAACGTGTGCAGAAACATGCGCAATAGGATGTCCAAACTCGTCGAGACGAGTGGCAGAACAAGGACGCATGTCACGTGACCAAACAGACATGGGTGCAATAACCTGGTCGATCGCCGGGCCGCGTGGCTCGCCGCTGGTCCCCGAGTCATGTGACCGCGCAGGCGTGATTTCCGCTGTGTCAAGTACGAGACTTGGCAACGTGGAAATCCCACCAGAAGCACTGTCCCGCGAACAGGGCCCAGCAGAAGTGCCAGGCCAAGAAATTGGTGAAATAATTGCCTGCATTTAAAAATATATAATAAATAATCAAAATTGATTTCTCCTCTTTAATTTCTTTTATTTTATGCAGGGCTTTTCTGAACCGGGCTTTGCTTGATTTGAAATAAGTTGTGGACTTACCAACTTTATGTCCTTTTACCCGGTCCCAGCTCATAAAAACTTTATGATCTTCTTTAGTATAGGTAGTATTTTTTCTTGTGTCAATATATTTAACTTGAAATAATGAAAATTTCCTTAGCCATTTTAAATTTTGCCCAAAAGTTTCAAGATTGAGATGTTTTTTGATGAAGTCATTAAACAAAAAGGTTTTCTTCTGTTTCTTGGTTGTGTACATGTGTCACATTTGTGTGAGAACCTGGTAGGCGTGTGGTGTCAGATGGGCTTACCACCAGAGCATCGTGTTTGTGTCACGTGTTACACAGTGTGCATCAGCGACCTGGTTGTTATTACCAGGAGGTAAACAAACCTGGTCACGTGACAACGTGTGCAGAAACATGCGCAATAGGATGTCCAAACTCGTCGAGACGAGTGGCAGAACAAGGACGCATGTCACGTGACCAAACAGACATGGGTGCAATAACCTGGTCGATCGCCGGGCCGCGTGGCTCGCCGCTGGTCCCCGAGTCATGTGACCGCGCAGGCGTGATTTCCGCTGTGTCAAGTACGAGACTTGGCAACGTGGAAATCCCACCAGAAGCACTGTCCCGCGAACAGGGCCCAGCAGAAGTGCCAGGCCAAGAAATTGGTGAAATAATTGCCTGCATTTAAAAATATATAATAAATAATCAAAATTGATTTCTCCTCTTTAATTTCTTTTATTTTATGCAGGGCTTTTCTGAACCGGGCTTTGCTTGATTTGAAATAAGTTGTGGACTTACCAACTTTATGTCCTTTTACCCGGTCCCAGCTCATAAAAACTTTATGATCTTCTTTAGTATAGGTAGTATTCTTTCTTGTGTCAATATATTTAACTTGAAATAATGAAAATTTCTTAGCCATTTTAAATTTTGCCCAAAAGTTTCAAGATTGAGATGTTTTTTGATGAAGTCATTAAACAAAAAGGTTTTCTTCTGTTTCTTGGTTGTGTACATGTGTCACATTTGTGTGAGAACCTGGTAGGCGTGTGGTGTCAGATGGGCTTACCACCAGAGCATCGTGTTTGTGTCACGTGTTACACAGTGTGCATCAGCGACCTGGTTGTTATTACCAGGAGGTAAACAAACCTGGTCACGTGACAACGTGTGCAGAAACATGCGCAATAGGATGTCCAAACTCGTCGAGACGAGTGGCAGAACAAGGACGCATGTCACGTGACCAAACAGACATGGGTGCAATAACCTGGTCGATCGCCGGGCCGCGTGGCTCGCCGCTGGTCCCCGAGTCATGTGACCGCGCAGGCGTGATTTCCGCTGTGTCAAGTACGAGACTTGGCAACGTGGAAATCCCACCAGAAGCACTGTCCCGCGAACAGGGCCCAGCAGAAGTGCCAGGCCAAGAAATTGGTGAAATAATTGCCTGCATTTAAAAATATATAATAAATAATCAAAATTGATTTCTCCTCTTTAATTTCTTTTATTTTATGCAGGGCTTTTCTGAACCGGGCTTTGCTTGATTTGAAATAAGTTGTGGACTTACCAACTTTATGTCCTTTTACCCGGTCCCAGCTCATAAAAACTTTATGATCTTCTTTAGTATAGGTAGTATTCTTTCTTCTGTCAATATATTTAACTTGAAATAATGAAAATTTCCTTCAGCCATTTTAAATTTTGCCCAAAAGTTTCAAGATTGAGATGTTTTTTGATGAAGTCATTAAACAAAAAGGTTTTCTTCTGTTTCTTGGTTGTGTACATGTGTCACATTTGTGTGAGAACCTGGTAGGCGTGTGGTGTCAGATGGGCTTACCACCAGAGCATCGTGTTTGTGTCACGTGTTACACAGTGTGCATCAGCGACCTGGTTGTTATTACCAGGAGGTAAACAAACCTGGTCACGTGACAACGTGTGCAGAAACATGCGCAATAGGATGTCCAAACTCGTCGAGACGAGTGGCAGAACAAGGACGCATGTCACGTGACCAAACAGACATGGGTGCAATAACCTGGTCGATCGCCGGGCCGCGTGGCTCGCCGCTGGTCCCCGAGTCATGTGACCGCGCAGGCGTGATTTCCGCTGTGTCAAGTACGAGACTTGGCAACGTGGAAATCCCACCAGAAGCACTGTCCCGCGAACAGGGCCCAGCAGAAGTGCCAGGCCAAGAAATTGGTGAAATAATTGCCTGCATTTAAAAATATATAATAAATAATCAAAATTGATTTCTCCTCTTTAATTTCTTTTATTTTATGCAGGGCTTTTCTGAACCGGGCTTTGCTTGATTTGAAATAAGTTGTGGACTTACCAACTTTATGTCCTTTTACCCGGTCCCAGCTCATAAAAACTTTATGATCTTCTTTAGTATAGGTAGTATTTTTTCTTGTGTCAATATATTTAACTTGAAATATTATATTTTTCTTCAGCCATTTCAATTTTTTCCCAAAATTTCCAAGATTAAGATGTTTTTTTAGGAAATCATTATACAATAATGTCGGAAGAAAACGGCTCCTGGGCCGCTGGCTGAGTCGAGTGTTCTGGCTCCTCCAGGGCCGCGGTGTCGCTTCCTGGTGTCTTCTTGCTCCTCGTAGATGGTGCGCTCTTTTGGGCCAGTTTTTCAACCGTAGAGCAATCCTGGTGGTGTTTCTGCAGGTCTTTGAAGCTTTGTTGGCAGACCGTGCAGTCAAAAACCACGTTGTTGATCTTGTGTAGAACACGAAGGTGCTTCACCAGATCATTGTGGTTTTTGTAGACACCACTGCGGGTTACTCCCGCCATCCTGTAACACTCGGGACATTTAAAGACCTCAGGTAGCTGGAACGGCATCCTAAACGGATCACAAAGAGCGGGGGCAAGGTTGTGTACATGTGTCACATTTGTGTGAGAACCTGGTAGGCGTGGGAGGTCATTAGGGACTAACAAGAAGTGCTCCTAAATCGAGAGAAGCTTTTAACTTCAGTAGTATCCAGAATCCTTACCACGGGTGGGGGGTCATTAGGGACTGACAAGAAGTGCTCCTAAATCGAGAGAAACTTTTAACTTCAGTAGTATCCAGAAGCCTTACGACTGGTGGGGGGGTCATTAGGGACTGACAAGAAGTGCTCCTAAATCAAGAGAAGCTTTTAACTTCAGTAGTATCCTGAAGCCTTACCACGGGTGGGGGGTCATTAGGGACTGACAAGAAGTGCTCCTAAATCGAGAGAAGCTTTTAACTTCAGTAGTATACAGAAACGTCCAGGGGTGGCGACAATCACATAGGGCCTCAGCTCGTGAAGCCTCCTCTGCTTCAATTTTTGTTCCATCGTAAAATCACCGTAGCGCTAGGTGTGACCTTTAAATAAATTAGAAATACCTTGGCGTGCGCGCACTGTTGAATTTGAAAAAAAAAAAAATGGGGGAAGGTCAATCTTACCCAGATTGAAAATAGAGATTCACCAGTTGTGTTTGCACAAGTTGTGGAAATGAATTTAACAAAAATGGCATAAATATATATTTTATTTTGCTTATCAAAAATGACTGGGCATCAAAATAAAAATAAATAAATAGATAAAAAGGGTGATAATCAAATTGGCCAAAAGGTTAGATATATTTAAAATTAGAATATATATAAACAAGTGATATAAAATAAATATACATACAAACAAATAATGTAGAGAGCTGACGAGACCGGATCTTGGTGTGCAGCCGTGAGGTCTTGGGAACTATAGATTTGGTAGGAATTTTGAAGGCCAAATACTTTATCCCAGAATGTGAATTCTCTGCCAGGGCATGTGAATTCCACACCAGCGCAATCACATAAAGATACCCAGCATACTGCCATAGCAAGCTCTTTCAAAATCTGTAGAGATATTTTGCCCAAAGAAGAGAAGCAAAAAATACTTTTGATTCCAGCAGGTTTAAATACAAATTGAAATAAGATTAATAAACTAATGTAAATATGTGAAAGAGTTGTATAAAAGTGAATTCCTGCTCCGCCTTTGGAAGGAGGGATGAAGAGCACCTCGTTGCTGGCCTGCAGAGGCAGGCCAGGCCATTTCTTCCCTAGTCTCTTCATCAGCAGGTCCACTTCCCTGGAAGTCTTGTGGATCGGGGAACCTCGAAGAATGAAGTCGAGTCTTGTGCAGACGAAGGTCTTGGTGGCGTCGATCTTCTGCCAGGGAGCGAGGAGGCTGCTATGGATTTTTTCTGCATCTTCATTGATTCCCTTGATGGCTTTCTCAGGGTTTCTTTTCTTGGTAAATCCGGTGGGTACTCCAAGGTGGCAGTACGTGTCCTCTTGTCTCATTGCTGAGATTGGCTGTTCTTGGATGCAGAAGGTCCTGGTCAGGGTAGTCCCTTTTTTTCCTGCAGTCCAGGTGAAGAGTCGCGCATTTGGAGCCCTTGAAGTGGAGTCTGATCTTTCCCGCCAGATCGCCGGTGGTGTCCAGGGGTGCTTGTAGAGACTCCTTGTCCTTGGCCATGATAAGGAGGTCATCGGCATAGGCCAGCACCGACACATAGTGCCAGAGTAAGCAGACACCATGGTCCTTCGCCATCGAGGCGAGGGTGCAGACTATTACCTCTATGGCAACGTTGAAGAGGGTTGGGCTTCCAGGGCAGCCTTGCTTCACCCCGCGTTTAAAGGGGATGGGAGATGTGGTTCCCAGCAGGGTCCTGATCTAGGTAGAGGAGTTCGTGTACAGGTCCCTGAATACAGCGATTACCTTCTTAGGGATACTAAATGCATCTAACACATTGAAGAGGTTTTAGTGCGGTACCGAGCCGAATGCATTTCCAAGATCCAGCCAGGCGAAGCAAGCTTGTCTGCTGGTTCTCTTGGTCTCCTCGATGGCACTCTGGACCACAAAATTATCTTCAAGGCAACCCTCGAACTCCAGTCCCGTCGTCGCTGCCCATCTCCTGAGCCTATCAGCCAGGACCGCGGTGTAAAGTTTTGCGATCGTGTTGCCCAGCGTGATAGGCCTCCAGTTCCCTAGGTCCTCGGCGTCCTCTTTCTTGTGGAACAAGATAGAGGAGCTTTCCTTCCATGAAGGGGGTACCGCCCTCATCTGGAAGCAGGCCTGGAAGATCTGGGTGAGGATGGTGGCATTGGGATCCACCCGTTTCAGTTCCTGGTAGCTGATGCCGTCGGGACCAGGAACGGTGTTTCCCATCTTGAGAAGGCGGTACCATACTGCGTTGGAAGAGATGGGTTCTTCCAACTGGGCTCCGTCCTGGGGGGCGAAGTCCTTGAGGAGATCTGGGTCGGGGCTGAACTCGGTGTTGTCCCCAACGATGCGTTTCTCGAAGTGTTCTTCGATCATCTGGATAGGGATGGTGCAGCCCGGGGAGCGTTGGCCCAATTTTGGCATTTAAGAATGTAGAAATATTTTCCATTAGTTTTTCCAACATAGGAAACTTTTTTTTTTTTCATATTGAATTTATCTCCATTTTTAACTTAAATAAAGTATTACCAATTAATTTGGCATACAAAATAAAATTACCAACCTTAAATTAATTAGAATATTTTGTAAACAAACGATTATATTAGGGGGCGTTTTGTTGGTCCAGTTCCACAGGCAGTCCTGTCGGTGTCTCTGAAGAAATCGGCCGCTGGCTGAGTCGAGTGTTCCGGCTCCTCCAGGGCCGCAGAGTCGCTTCCAGGTGTCTTGCTCCTCGTAGATGGTGCGCTCTTTTGGGCCCATTTTTCAACCGTAGAGCAATCCTGGTGGTGTTTGGCGCTTCTGCAGGTCCGCAGGTCTTTGAAGCTTTGTTGGCAGACCGTGGCTGCCACCAAGTCGAGTCTTGTGTAGACGAAGGTCTTGGTGGCGTCGATCTTCTGCCAAGTAGTGAGTAGGCTGTTGTTGATTTTTTTCCACATCCTCCTTGATTCCCTTGATGGCTTCTCCGGGGTTCCTTGGCTTGTTGAATCTGGTGGGTACTCCAAGGTGACAGTACGTGTCCTCTTCTCTCATTGCTGAGATTGGCTGTTCTTGGATGCAATGTCAGCAATGGGTATGCTATCGCATGCTCCGGTTTATGGACCGAAAGGTCTGGGTGGCCACTGCTCCTAGGATGTTCTTGGATGCAGAAGGTCGTGGGCAGGGTAGTCCTCTTTTTCCTGCAGTCCAAGTGAAGAGTCGCGCATTTGGGGCCCTTGAAGTGGAGTCCGATCTTTCCGGCCAGATCGCCGGTGGTGTCCAGGGGCGCTTGTAGAGACTCCTTGTCCTTGGCCATGATAAGGAGGTCATCGGCATAGGCCAGCACCGACACATGGTGCCTAAGTAAGCAGACACCATGGTCCTTCGCCATCGAGGCGAGGGTGCGGACTACCTCTATGGCCACGTAGGGGGGGTTTTGTTGGTCCAGTTCCACAGGCGGTTCTGTCGGAGTCTCGGAAGAAATCGGCTCCTGGGCCGCTGGCTGAGTCGAGTGTTCTGGCTCCTCCAGGGCCGCGGTGTCGCTTCCAGGTGTCTTCTTGCTCCTCGTAGATGGTGCGCTCTTTTGGGCCCGTTTTTCAACCGTAGAGCAATCCTGGTGGTGTTTCTGCAGGTCCGCAGGTCTTTGAAGCTTTGTTGGCAGACCGTGCAGTCAAAAACCACGTTGTTGATCTTGTGTAGAACACGAAGGTGCTTCACCAGATAGTTGTGCTGCTTGTAGACACCACTGCGGTTACTCTCGCCATCCCGTAACACTCGGGACATTTAAAGACCTCAGGTAGCGGGAACGGCATCCTAAACGGATCACAAAGAGCAGGGGCAAGGTTGTGTACATGTGTCACATTTGTGTGAGAACCTGGTAGACGTGTGGTGTCAGACGGGCTTACCACCAGAGCATCGTGTTTGTGTCACGTGTTACACAGTGTGCATCAGCGACCTGGTTGTTATTACCAGGAGGTAAACAAACCTGGTCACGTGTGCAGAAACATGCGCAATAGGATGGCCAAACTTGTCGAGACGAGTGGCAGAACAAGGACGCATGTCACGTGACCAAACAGACATGGGTGCAATAACCTGGTCGATCGCCGGGCCACGCGGCGATGGTGCATTGCGATGTGATCTTGGAGAAGTGATCTTTTCATCTGTTCATTTTCCTGCTCCTTCTTCAATTCCGCCACCACAGCATTGCCAATTCTTATGGCATTGTCTGTTCTTTCTTGATAAACTTGTACGACCTCTTCTTCAGACATTCCTAGTTTGAATTCCTTCAATATCTTGTTTTTCAACATTTTCACCATATAGCCGAGGTCCACTTTGTTAGATTTGGGAAGAAGTGTTATTGCTAGGCCAGTATTTCCAGCCATAGCAGTACGGCCTACTCTCCTGGTATAGTCTTCCTTCACGTTGGGGCGATCGAAATTTTTCACCGCCGAGACTTCACGGAAATCCATGCCCCTCCCTGCAACATCTGTAGCCACCATATAAGATTGGGATTCCTCTTTGAACTTTCTCAAATTCTTGTTCCGGTTAGCCCGAGCCATATCGCCATGGAGCATCAATGGCCTGAAGCCAAGCGTTTCAAGAATTCTGTGCAGCTGAATTTTGTTTTGCAGAACATCAGCACTCTCTTACGATGAAAGGGTCCTTCTAGAAATGCTGCCAGATAGTATTCCTTGTGCTCCGTTAAACAGCGAAGGTAGAAATGTTCTAGATGGGGGCTAATCAGTGTGTCTCCTCGGATTTCCACAAAGTCTTGCAGAGAAAGTCTATTGAGATCTATATTCTCCGCAGACATAGTGGCGGAGAACAGCAAGGTCTGCCTCTCCTTGGGCAGCAGGTTCAGGATTTCATCCAGGTCTTTTTCGTTTTTAAGAATCCGGTCCGCTTCATCCAGGACCAGCACTTTGAGACATTTTAAAGAGAAGTTCTTGGTCTTAGTTAGATGGTGAAGGAGGCGTCCAGGGGTGGCGACAATCACATGGGGCCTCAGCTCTTTGAGCAGCAGGGCCTGATGTTCATAGCTGTCCCCACCCGTTAAATCAGTGTCGGGCAACCATTTTCGACCGAACCGTGCAGTGGGAGTACGTTAAGCCAAGCACGGTAGATGAACCTCCAGTCTGCAAAACGCATGTATCTCCCATTGTTGATGAAGCCATTGGAAGATGTCGAGCTTTAAACAAAGAATTCGAATCACTGGACGGCGTAACGTGGCTGGCTCGTGGGGGTGTCTTCTTCCTTGGCTTTCTTACATTTGCAGGCCCCCACCTCAATATCTCCAAATAAAATGTAAATATCAGAACACACACAGAAGAAGGTAGTGGATCTGCAACAGAAGACTTGTTTCGACAGGTGACCTCGTAGACCTTTTCCTGTTCAGACTTTTTAATCAGAGTTTTCAGGTAGGAGTCTTGGAAGGCCTGCCCAAAGCCTTGCTATGATTTGTTCCCTAGCAACTGTGGGGAGGCTGATTTCTTTGGGTGTCTTGTCAGCGTTGGGGAGCTTGATTGTTATGTCTCCCAGCGTTGGGTTGTGGACCCACTGAACGCCGATCCTTTTTGAGAGGCGTTGAGAAGTGTTTCTGGCATCACTGCAGAGTGAGGTGATGTCTCCACCAACCCTGGCAAAATCACCGTCAAGTTTCCCCGACGGATACCCCGCCAGCTCCTCTTCCAGTGCAAGCCGTCCCAGCTTCCTCTCCGCAACTCTTTTAAGAAGGCTTTTGGTGAGTGCGGAGGTTTCAGAGTCTGGGCTCGTGAGGAGCCGGAAGGCGTGTTGGATCTTGGCTAAATCGGTCCTGTCACCAAACGGCACCATTCCTGCTCCCCCTTTGGAAGGAGGGATGAAGAGCACCTCATTGCTGGCCTGCAGAGGCAGGCCATTTCTTCCCTAGTCTCTTTATCAGTATGTCCACTTCTCTGAAGGCGGTCTTGTGTAGACGAAGGTCTTGGTGGCGTCGATCTTCTGCCAAGTAGTGAGTAGGCTCTTGTTGATTTTTTCCACATCTTCTTTGATGGCTTCTTCGGGTTCCTTGACTTGTTGAAGTTGGTGGGTACTCCAAGGTGGCAGTATGTGTCCTCTTCTCTCATTGCTGAGATTGGCTGTTCTTGGATGCAGAAGGTCGTGGGCAGAGTTGTATTCTTTTTCCTGCAATTCAAATGAAGAGGTGCGCACTTGGAGCCCTTGAAGTGAAGTCCGATCTTCCCCGCCAGATCACTGGTGGTGTCCAGGAGTCCATGGAGAGACTCCTTGTTCTTGGCCTACTACGTGGCCTACTAATATACTGACCATGTTGGTACTCTAGCACTTCATTAGACTCTGTTTGAGCACTAGTAACTGCAAAAATTGATTGGTCTGAACCCTTGTATATGTATTTGCAGATATATTTTATAGCAGAGATTGAAGCACAGGACTCAACATTGCTGAGATTGGCTGTTCTTGGATGCAGAAGGTTGTGGGCAGAGTTGTATTCTTTTTCCTGCAATTCAAATGAGTCGTGCACTTGGAGCCCTTGAAGTGAAGTCCGATCTTCCCCGCCAGATCACTGGTGGTGTCCAGGAATCCATGGAGAGACTCCTTGGCCTACTAATATACTGACCACATTGATACTCTAGCACTTCATTAGACTCTGTTTGAGCACCGGTAACTGCAAAAATTGATTGGTCATAACCCTTGTATATGTATTTGCAGATATATTTTATAGCAGAGATTGAAGCATAGGACTCTAACATTGATGTGAGCATCAAATAGTCTGCATAGAAGTGGTGGCACAACATTATCTATAGTTACATTGGTCATGCCCACAACACCATTCTCAATGGTGAAACCTCTTACTCATTTAACAAAAGAAAAGCCGTCTTCCTCAGGCTTGTGACGTCTATATACAGTCTAGCCATAAATTCTGTTACAATTATATAAATTAAATGATCAAAAACTAATGGAATATAAATACATATTTTATTAGCCAATAGGATTTTAAATATATACAATCATTCCAAATATCCCCCCTTATTTTTGACACAGGATCTCAAACGTTTGGGCCACTGATCTATGGCGGCACGCACCTTTTCTAAGGGTATTTCTTTCATTGCGCTCACCAATGCTGATTTCAATTGATCCAAATTATGATATCTTTTAGAGCACCTTCTCCTCTAAATATGCCCACAAACTGTAATTAAGGGGGTTTAAATCAGGGCTTCCAGAGGGCCATTCATTGGCCTTTATGAACTCCGGAACATTCATCTCCAACCATGTTGAGTTGACTTAGCTTTGTGAGCAGGAGCTGAATCTTGTTGAAATATCCAATGTTCTCCATTAAACATTTTTGTATTCAGAGGCTTTACTATTTGTTCCAAAATATCTTCTTGATATTTTTTAGTTGTAGTTTTTACCACTTTGGCACAGAAGTGGAGAAACCTTCCACAGTAGAAGTTGGTTTCATGGCTCTATGTAATCTATCAGAAATTGATATACAAGGTGTGTCCAATAAATAACGAGACTGGTCAAAAATAAAAAAATTATTAGTATTTTTCAAAATAGTCCCCTCCCGCATCTATACATAATTTCCATCTCTTCTCCCATGATTTAAAACATTTAGAAAAGGCATCTTTCGGGATGTTCTTCAAGACCTTTTTCGAATCCGCTATGATGGACTCTCTAGTGTCAAATATCCTTCCTTTTAGAGCCATTATGAGTTATGGAAAGAGAAAAAAATCATTTGGAGCTAGGTCTGGGGAATAGGGAGGTTGTGTGTGTGTTGAAGTATTTGGATGCTGTGTTTAGCCAAATAAGTCAGTACAGATGTAGCAGTGTGTGGTGGTGCATTATCATGATGGATAATCCAATTTTTGGAACTCCACATTTCACTTCTTTTCAGACGAATTGATTCACATACACATCTCATAATATAAAGGACTGCGGTGTATGATTATAAAGTAATACTTAAAGCCTCCCCGCATAAGTTTCTTTTTTTGTGAAAATCAATATTAATTTCAAAGAGAAATATGTACTATTTCTAACTTTTTGGATGACGTATGAAAAGGTTGAATATATGAAGAGTAATGGTCTATATATGACATCTCATAATGTTTAAATAAGACTCCTTATTGATATATAAACGGGCGTACCTGGATCTGTAAAGAAAAAAAAAAATTCTCAAAATATTTCGAGAGATTGCTCCCTCTTTATCAATTTATTGCACAGTGAATTTAATTTACAAATTATTGTAGATCACATGAAAACAAATTTTTCATTGGTCAAAAACAATTATTGATAATAATACATTAAAAAAATTAATAATAATACAATAAAAATATGAAAATTAAAGGCTTTTTAGAATGCAGTTGATTGTTTGACCTTCCTCTAGATATTCATAATGCACAATTCCCTTTATGTCAAAGAACGTGACCAATAAGACTTTGTTTTTTGACTTGCAAAGTCGGGATTTCTTCGTTCTTGGTTCATCTTTTCCTTTCCAATCCATGGATTGGCGTTTTGTTTTAGGGTCATACCCGTAAACCCAAGTCTCGTCTCCAGTTATTACTTTTTCCTTCCAATTAGGGTTTTCTTCCACCATTTCAAGCATCTTTTTGGCAACTTCAACGCGATTCTCCTTTTGTTGGATTGTGAGCATTTTAGGGACAAATTTTGAAGGTGTCTTCTTTAACTGCAAGTCTTTAATTATCGATCCAACTAATGATTTTGATATCCCTGTTTTTTCCTCAATGTCCCGCAACCCTTTCGTGGATTTTCTTTTATCAAATTTGAAATTTGGCTCACCTTTTCAGGGTTCCTGTGCAGAATTGGACGTCCAACACACTTCTCACTTAAAAAAAAAACACACACTTCAAAGTAATCCCCATGAGATATTATACACTTGTGCCAAAGGTTTTTCCAATCTTCGAAGCACTTCAAAAAATCATTTTTAAAAATCTTTTTCAGCTCCTCCTTCGATGCCGTCTTGTCTCCAGTTGTTACTTTTTCCTTCCAATGGAAGGAAACAATGGACTCTTCAAAGAAAATTTCCTTACAGTATAAAACTCCCAATATTGATCTCACTACATTCCTGACACAAAACAAGATTTTTCTAGTTATTTGTGGATGTGTTTCTTCCACATGCTTTCAGAATATAAGCTGTGAAAAGTAGTGGGGAATGTTTTTATATAACAATTGGAATAACAAAAAAAAAAAAAATGAAAAGATTGCTGCTAGTAAAATTTCTTTCACAAAAAGAAATGCCAGATTTTGGATTAAATAATGGATTTCTTCAGAGTACCCAGGAATGTTTGTGAATTTGCTATAAGCAATTGTTGGGATTTCCTTTTTGTCTGTTTTATTTACAACCTATTGGTTGGGGAGTTGTTGATGTAGATTTAATTGCTGGAATGGCCTTCTGGCTGTTTTGTCTACACTGTAGATAGATGAATGGAGATATAATTGTTGGAAGGACCTTCTCTGGTTGTTTTGACTACACTGTAGATGGTTATTTCTTGTAGATTGCTGCTGGAATGGCCTTCTGGCTGTTTTATCTACACTGTAGATAAATGAATGGTTATTTCTTATTGTAGATATAATTGTTGGAAGGACTTTCTGGTTGTTTTGTCTACACTGTAGACAGTAAATGGTTATTTCTTGTAGATAGCTGCTGGAATGGCCTTCTGGCAGTTTTGTCTACAAGCTGCTGTGCAGATAAGGTTTGTTTGTTGTAAACAGTTGCTGGAATGGCCTTCTAGCTTCTTGTCTTACAACCCTAAAAATGTTAGACGATGTTTAAAGGAAAAGTGTAGAGGGGGGAGGGATGAGGTACCACGGGAAACTACGTCCGACATATCTCACCTTGCCACTCTCCTGTTGCTCGGCAATGTGGGACATGTCACGTGTACCTCGGGGGATGGCTGAGCACCATCTGCTAAAGGTTTCCCTGTTTCATATATTGTGGTTGTCCAGGGATGTACACCTTTTATTCTCTTTAAACATATAGTATAGAAGTGAGAAAGCACAAATGTTTCTTTTACAAATAAACTTCTAGTGACCTTACTGCAATGAAATAATATTGGGAGGGCTTAGGTCATCTGTGGTAAACCCTCCCAGCAGTTTTTTTTTTTTTTTTCCAATTTCATCTACCAGACCGCTTCTTAAAGCTGTAATACTGTATTACCTAGGGTAATACCTCTGCCTTGATCTATTCCTAAAAAAAAATTGGTTGGTCGTTGCTCTGTTGCTTGTTCTCCAGGCACAAGGCAGTGAGGCTGCATACCTTGTCCCATCTGGCATTGGTCCAACAGTCCTGTGGGTCTAACAACCTGTGGCTATGGTACTGGTCCTGCCAAACCTCTCATCTGGGAAGCCTTCACCAACATCCCCCCTGACCTGCAAGGCTGGGTCTTAGGGTGAGGCCTGGATGATGACACCCTGGCATCTGCCAAGCCCTGCATTTACAAGTACTTCCTCGCCATGGAACTGAGGAGTGTTCAAGAAGAGACCCCCTCCTTGTATGGAAGAGAACTCTCAAGTTTGAGTGCCTCCCTTGCTGAGAAGAAATTTATACACATATAACTATATATATTTACCTATATAATACAAGAAAATAAGACCTAATCCAAATAATTTATTAGTGTGTGACGTTTGGATTCTGGATTCTTTTGTCTGATGATGGTGACAATGTTGTTGCCGAAATGTCACACACTAATAAATTATTTGAATTAGGTCTTATTTTCTTGTATTATAATCTATAATCCAAAGTGTGTTTAATCGTTCCCTATATATCTTTTGTCTATTTTATCATATTTTTTTATTTACTGTAACCATTGATTAGAAAATAAAATTGTTGAAATTGTCTATTTCTGAAAAAATGTCTCCCTTAACTAAAATACAGTAGAGCCATCATGAGAGGACACTCCTTGCTAGAGTACATATTACAAAAGACAGTTTTCATTGCCAAAATGATTGACTGTTAGTGTCATAAGTATCTGTATATAGAATTTGTATGTGGCTCCAGGAATTCATGTTACATCAAGAGTTCTTGAACTTCTTAATGAGCATGACCTCCAAAATCTTGTCTAATTTAGACTAATAAAAGGGTAAGAAAAAAATGTTACCTCGAGAGAGATACATAGAATTCTGACCAGTTGCCGGCTAAACTGGTAAATGGGATTTGACCCATGAGGACCAACTTCCCGGACTTCCTGTAAGCCAATCTTTCATTTGTCTGATGGGTAATTCAGCAACATGGACTTCTGGTACAAGGACTTTAGATGGATCTTGACTCTAAATAACTTTTCTGTTCTTATCCACACAAGGTAATAAGACCAAATAAATATTTTGTGACATTTTGGTAATAGCGTTGTTACCATCTTCAGACAAAGGAGCTGAATGAGAAAAAATATCATAGCATGTTTTAAATAGTTACTGTTATCAAGTGTGTAAACAAGATAGCAGATAAGAAGAATATAGTATCCTTTAACTATCCTCTTCTTATCTGCTATCTTGTTTACACACTTGATAACAGTAACTATTTAAAACATGTGAAAAAATAGCACAAATGTAACATTGTACTGGGATAAGGTGCATAAATTAAGAAAAAGGCATCTCCTTATCGTGCAACTGAAAGTTGCTGATGGCTGGCGCCATCTATCGGAATAAATATCAACTATTCTCGTTGATTTTTAATTATTCCAGAATTGGCCAAATACCCATTCTTGATTAATTAAGAAAAGCTAACCACGGACGCGTTTCGGGCTCTTGGCCCTCATCAGCGTGGTGCAAGCTGTACCTCAACGACCAAAAAATTTGGTCATTAAGGCATCCTGAAAAATCATGAAACGGATAGTTAAGGCCAGAATTGCGTGAGGACGCTACACAATGTGAAAAAATAGCACAAATGTAACATTGTACTGGGATAAGGTGCATAAATTAAGAAAAAGGCATCTCCTTATCGTGCAACTGAAAGTTGCTGATGGCTGGCGCCATCTATCGGAATAAATATCAACTATTCTCGTTGATTTTTAATTATTCCAGAAACGTTATAACACTAAGTTATAGTGTCACGTCTACCACGCCTGTAGAAGGGGTTTTTACCCGAAAGCTCGCACCGTTATAATTTGTCTAATAAAGAAACTTTTCTTCTCTTATTCTGTTTTATCGCATAAACAATACTGAGAAGATTATCACTGTCGTTATTCACTAATTCTGTACATATTTAAAATATCTTTCTTTCAAAATTTTGTTTATCTTTAAAGTGCAAGTGTCCCTAGGGGGACATAAGTCGAAATAAATAAATAAACCTAGTGTGTGAACAAGTCTCCTTAAAAAATAGACTGACAACATCAAAGACTTTCCAGAGTGTAACAGGAACCAACCATCCTGATCTCGGCAAGTTCTAGATGTACTCCATTTCCAGCTGTGAATAACACTTAATATTCCATTACCTTATGTAAAGGACAACATCTAATTCTTGCAAGGCCAAAGTGTCCTTTAATGAGAGTAAAACGATATTTGACAAGTTTTACCGCAAATGTTTCTTTTGAAAGAAAAATCTTAATTTATTTTAAGGAGAAATAACGACTATTTCTATCCTTAGGGATGAAGTATACTATATTGTAGCGTAGAAATCAAGCCTTGAAATATCCTAAGATGTAAAAGTATTTATTGATGACGTTACAGCGACGAGTCGACAATTATTAACAGGTCCGCCAAAACTATTTACAGCTAGAGAATCTTAAGCAAGCAAGCAAAGAAATATTTAAAAGATGATTTCACAAATACAGAGTAATATCAATTGAAAAAGCTCTATAGATTTATAATTGAATAAAATAAAGCATCAAGGGCTGCATATCTTTATATTTTTATAATCTGTTGAATATATTTTCATTGAATAATATTAAATTAAATAATAAAATATTTCTTTGTCACAATATACACGTTTAACTGTATATGGTAAGCCAAAATTACATAAAACCAAATATTCCCTTAAGACCCTTAGTAGCTTTTTAACTATCTTCATTTTAAAATACAGAAGTTCCCCTTATTTTTCATTTTTTTAGATAGAGATCAAGCACTTTCCTACTTTACTACTACAAAAATTAGTGTCCAGGGATGGGAATTTAATGAGTGTCCTTTTACTGGAAAGTTTTCTAAATAGTAAAAATATATTTTTGACAATGAAAACTGTCCTATATAGAGTGGCCTCTAGCACTCGTGTCCTCTTACTGGAAATGATAAGACACAATTTGGATTATAGATTATAAACACAAGGTAATAAGACGAAATCCAAATAAATAAATAGTGTGTGACATTTCGTTACCATCTTCAGACAAAAGTACTTTTGTCTGAAGATGGTAACGAAATGTCACACACTATTTATTTATTTGGATTTGGTCTTATTACCTTGTGTCTCTTACTGGAAAGTTTGCTGAATAGTAAAAATATATATATTTTTTTAATGATGAAAACTGCCCTTTATAGAGTGGCCTCTAGCAGGAGTGTCCTCTTATGGAGGTTCTACTGTAATTGTTTTGTCTCCAAAATCTAAAAGACCTTTTTTTTTTCTTTTGACTGATAAGATTCAATTTGGATATTATAGTTTAGAAACAATAAGACCTAATAAATCCCATTAATTTATCATTACAGTAAGGGCACTAGTTCGAATAGCAGCGTTGTTACCAAAACATCACATACTATCTATTTATTTGGATTTGGTCTTTTTAAACAAATGGTTTCTGGAGATAAGAAGAACTCAATATAATGTACAAGTCTGGAATAATCAACAATAAAGAACATGAAGTTTTTATCTGTAATATTGATTCTTTTTTTAATTATTGTTATCCCTAGTACACGTGGTACAGGTCATGATAATCATGGTGGGTAGAAGTTGGCGACTGCTTTTATTGTAAGTGCACCACATGTCTACATATGTGAAAAGAAGTTTGAATTTTGCACTTACAAATGTGCCAGAGCCTCGTTTGGTTACTTGCACTCGCCGGTGGAATTGGATTTTTGCATAGACATTGATGAAACTGGAAAGTCACTTGAAGAATGATTGAAACAACAAATCTGGATTCTACAAAAGCAATAGGCCGTCTTCTTTCTTATCTCCACTCAATCATATTAAGGTATCAAGCTTGTAGAGCTTGTTGATGGTGTCTGCTAGGGATGAGTAGAGCTCATCAATGGTTAAGCCAATACAAGAAAAAAAAAATGCCCAACGTGGGGCTCGAACCCACGACCCTGAGATTAAGAGTCTCATGCTCTACCGACTGAGCTAGCCGGGCTTGAAGGCTGGTATCCTTCTTAGTTGAACTTTTTTTTTTTTGCTTATCCCTGGTACACGTGGTACAGGCCGTGATAATCATGGTGGGTAGAAGTAGGCGACTGCTTTTACTATAAGTGCATCACATGTCTACACATGTGAAAAGCAGTACGACTTTCCACTTACAAATGTGCCAGAGATCCCCGTTTGGGTTACTTAGTTGAACATTCAAGTAAGTTAACAGTTAAACAATCATATACCAGACTACTGGAAAACAACGGAAAAATAATATACGAAGGTATCCTTGTGAAACAAGACAAATTATTCCTTGAAAGTTAGGCCTCAATAATAAACAAAACTAGTCTGATAGAAATATCTTAGAGCGAGGACAATATATATCTACAATTTATTTTTAAAATCTCTGATATCCCATAAAAACTCGTTGTAAAGTGTCGTAAATATGTTCAGCCTTTTGAAATATCATAGTTTACACCTATCCCCCGATTTACACGGTAGATACGTTCCTGAGAAAAACGTGTAAATCGGGGGATAGGTGTACACAGAAATAAAAATAAAATGCATTGACAGGTTAAAATATGTAGTCAGCACATAAGCTCGGGATTCCTCGTGAGATGTGTACACAGCGCATGTGTTCAATCACAGTAGCATTTAGTATAGTGCGATAAAAACAAAAAAAAAACTTATTTGGAAAACCGTGTAAAAGCGAAAACGTGAAAAACAAGTACCGTGTAAATCGGGGGATAGGTGTATTTTAAAAAAAATAAAAATTGTTTTTTAATTAAATCGAAAATAGACCTCGTTTTTTATTAATCATTTATATATATTGACCGATATAATTTTTATAAAGAACTTTTCTAATTTATTAATGGAATGTGTGGAGAGGTAAAACAATATATCTAAATTTTATTTTAAATCGTACAAAAGTGAAATTGTACTGGGATGCAAGCCTATATCAATGTGTGAGTTACAAACATTGGTTTTAAAAAATATAGATAAAAAGAAATATGGCCCATATTTTAAGCTATAGAATAGCTGTTAATAAAAAGTCCTAAATCTTGTAAAGTAGATGTGAATGCTTTTTTTTTACCATTAATTAAAAAAAAATCGTCATTTAGATTTAAAATATTCATTGTTTATTGTTCATTGGCCGAGAGAACGATATCAGACGACTACAATGTTATAAGAAATTTGAAAATTTTTGACGCGTATGTTTATTTTTGAATTAAAATAATTTTGACGATATTTTAAATATTTTTATTAAATTTATATATATTATTAATTTATTTATTTAAAATATTATAATGATAAAATAATGAGATGGTTGCAGTAAGGGCAATATAAAAAATTATTTTATTTCTAAAAGAAACGTACGCGTCAAAAATAGTTCCTTATAACAGATGGCGCACTAATGCATCATATTACTACAATATCATATCAAAAGACAAACCCTGGAAAAGAACCTCTGAGAGGAAAAGAATACTGATAGCAAACCAACCTATTGATGGTTGAAGATAAATAAAAGTTTTTAAGTTTGTTGTTGGCACACATTAAATATGTTACCTTGATAAAGGTTGGCGTTCAGCCAACTGAAATATTGGTAAAATAAATGATATTTTGATCCAATATATGCCTTTTATTTAAAGATTTATTTATGAATTGCTCTATTTAAAAAAAAAATAAATAAAAGTATTATTATTTTTAAAATAATTTTTCCATAAATTAATCTTCTGTATCAAATTATAAGTTGAAAACATCATGATTTCCAGGAATAAATTTATTTATTAATATTTAATACGACTTTTTAAATTTCAGACTAAAAAGCTCTTCTATAGAAGAACATGATACAATAAATAAAAATATTGAAGGCCGCAGTCACCGTTCGGAGGAGATTAATAGAATCGCCGAATGTCGTGGTCCATTTGGACGAGGAAAGCGAAGACTAGAACGCGGCTGATTCCACACTATCCTGTTCAGTGATTCGCTAACCATGACGTATGCACGAAGGAACGTGTGGCCATTGGACATGTGTCGGACCTGGAGGCTGTTGTTGGGTGCTGCGCTTCCTGGAGTATAGGAGCTCCATCTATTATTTCTTCCTGTGATGAATCTGTATAAGACCGGTGGTCTTAATAAAGCTTTGTGTGTGTGTAAATAAAAATATTGATTTTTTTTTTCTATAGAAGAGCCTTCAGGTCTGTGTAAAGAAAGCTAGATTCTTATTTATTTTTATTTATTTATTTTTTTAATATTCCTGAAAACCTGTTTTTTTCTCCTTAATCTATAATTTTTATCCATTCAATATATTTTATATAACTTTTTTTTTTTTTAATATTCAGTTTCACCTTTGTATATAAACCAAGTTATAAATATGAATAAGATAAAATGCCAAAAAAATCAAGGAAATCGAGATTTAACCTTATTTTTAATGCCAAACGATAAAAAAAAAAAAAAGAAGTAAAGAGTTTTGGCTAATTATTTACAGACGACAACAAATATGACGGCAGCAGATAAGACGACAATCTAGTCGTCTGGAGATACCGAAATGTTCCTGGAGAAGCACACGACACGAGGGATGTCCCAGATGTTATCTAAAGGATTGACAAACAGGGATTTCCCTGGGATAAACTTGTACTTGAAAACATTTCCAACTGTACAGAAAGAATGAACACATATATGAGACTTAAAAATTTATAAATTATTTTTTAGATATGTTTATATATATATATAATATGTTTATATGATTTTGACCAAGGACTTGGTTGTTGTGGTATGATGTAGTAATCCATATATAGCGCGATATATTAATGTTTTTAGTTCTTATGATCATTCTGTAATAGTAAAATATTATGCAAATATACATCCGGATTGCTCTGCTTTCCAAGCCGAACTGCTTGCCATTCTTTGGGCAACTAGCCTCGCGGAAAGTATGCCAGCCAACCCAGGAGTCACTATAGCGTCTGACTGCAGATCTGCACTGGCCGCTATATGTACTCCTGGTCCAGCCCAAACGGCTCTAATTGCGGAGATAATTCTAGCGCTAGACCAAGCACCTCAGGTCAGCCTCTGTTGGGTAAAGGGCCACAGTGGAATTTCAGGCAATGAACTGGCTGACCAGGCAGCAAAGACTGCAGCAATCTCTAACCTGGAACAATCCTACTCCATCCTTCCCCAAAGCTTTGCCCGCAACCGTGCCCACTCATCTGCTATGGAAGCTTGGACCTTAGTCTACACCCAGGATTACCATAACAGAAAACTAAAAATATTTTCGACCTCCCCAATCCGTCTTAGGTCATCCACCACTACAATCCTTACCGGTCACGGCCACGTTCTGGCAGATCTAGCGCTATGGCATAGAGATCTAGATCCAACATGTCCTCACTGCCGGGAAGAGTCACAGACTGTGGATCACCTCCTCTTCTTCTGTCCAGCTTTTATGCTACACAGGCTACAGACAGCCCTTCTGCTTGGAGTACAAGACTTCAGCCCGACAGCCCTGCCCCTACTTCCTGACTCCCTGCCGGCCTGGAACTACCTGGTTACCTGGTTCACCTCAGCAATCTGCCCCCCCCCCCCCCCCCCCTCCCCATGACTAGACTTCTCCTCTAGACTGCTGTACAGCCCGGGTAGTTGGCGATTTACGCTCCAGGAGCCCGGGTTACCTCTATTTTCTCTCTCTCTCTATTATGCAAATATATAACAGTAGCATACAATCTCTTTTAATAGAAACTACACTACCTAAGATGATTGAATATTAGGTAGAAGAGTACATAACTGATGGTATTTTTATATAACATATATACAATAGAACCTCCCTGTAAAAGGACAGCTAGTTGCAGAGCCAACGTGTCTTTTAGAGAGAGATGTCCTCTTACCTGAGAGGTGCTAAATAGTAAACCTGGTTATTTTGGTGATGAAAACTGTCCTTTATAGAGAGGTGTCCTCTCATGGAGGTTCTACTGTATTTGGAATTTTTGGCCGGGATGATATTGTAACCAAGTATTTATTATTTTTATTAACAGAGTGGTCATTTTTTCATGCTTATATTTTGCTACTCTGTAAATTTCCCTCGTGGCTTATCTTTTGTTTACCTTTCATAGTTTGTCCTTGCCTGAAATAAATTTTGTTTCCTCCTGAAGTTTTTGTCTTCCCTAATTTTCCACGTGGCATTTTGGTGGAGATGCTGGGTAAGTTAGGGAAGACAAACTGAAGATCACCGAGAAGACCTTGAAGCCATGAGTGCTGTGATCTACATTTTCGGAGACTGACTCCAGGATTCCACCGCCGTGCTAAAGCCAAGACTTCCCTCGAAGATGACGATGTCCCTATAGACGATACGACGACAAAGCCGCTCTTCACGCCGCAAGAAAAAGGACGCAAAGGTACTAGGGACAAAGTTCCAAGACTTCGATGGAATTCTTGGCAGAAGCACGTCAGATCCATGTCAGTATCTACAATAATTGCTAGCTGTGGGTCACAGCTCCCATAGGGAAGAAGCTATGCAACAAAGTATTTATTATTTTTATTAACAGAGTGGTCATTTTCATGCTTATATTTTGCTACTCTGTAAATTTTAATTAAAACGGCATATATTGGATCAAAAAATCATTTATTTTACCAATATTTCAGCTGGCTGAACGCCAACCTTTATCAAGGTATTATAACATTTTAAAGTGTGTCAACATTTCAGCCAACTGAAATATTGGTAAAATAAATGATATTTTGATCCAATATATGCCTTTTTAATTAAAGATTTATCTATGGATTGCTCTATTTTCAAAATAAATATTTATAATAAAAAAATAACCCTGTGAATTCTCAACTCCGAAAAAGAAATTAAAATTTTATAGGTCAAGTTCCAAATCAGACGAGAACGAGAGAGAGCGAACATTCAACCCGACAACCCTGCCAGCCAATTAGAAGCGGGGGGAAAGTCGATGCAGACGAAGTCTACTATTAAATTCCCATTTCTCTTCTCTAAACTAAGTTTAAAGGTGAAGGTCGGCCATTTTAAACAATGTAGATCATTTCTTGCCCCCCTTTCCTCTTACATCTGACTTTTTGGGAGAGATAGTGAAAGGCTGGCTAACCCACATTCCCCGTGAATTTATTTTACTATTATTCTGTGTGTTGCATGGAATATTTATCATCATCAATGTCTTCTATTATCTGTGACATTTTCCCTAACATGACAGACGTACCAGGGGAGTCTGGGTTATATAACCACACACAAATTTATCACTGAGTCTGCAAATGAAAAAAAAAAAAAAAAGTAAAAGCTAATCACATTTAATGGTAATAATGTAATTTATTTAATTAAAAAGGCAAATATTGGATCAAAATATCATTTATTTTTACCAATATTTCAGTTAGCTGAACGCCAACCTTTATCAAGGTGTTATAACTTTTTAATGTTATAATACCTTGAAAAAGGTTGACGTTCAGCTAACTAACTGAAATATTGGTAAAAATAAATGGTATTTTGATCCAAAATATTTGCCTTTTTATTTAAAGATTGATTTATGGATTGCTCTATTTTCAAAAAAATGTAATTTATATACTGGGAAACTTAATTAAGACAATGTGAAAAAATAATTACAAAAGTGTCATTGTACTGGGATCAGGAGATACCTTCTTAATTTATCCACCAGATCCCAATACTGTTTTCTTTACAATTCAGAATGAGAAGATGAACAATTAATTAGTATATTTATTTTAAGAGAGGGAATTTCCTAACCTATGACCTTTCTATCAACTATATATACAAATTGTTGACTTTGCTTTGAATTATTAATGAAACTGATTCCAATAATTATTAATTAAACATTATATTTATTGATTTACAAGAGAGAGAACAAAATATAAAAGGAAAACTTATATTAAACAAAGGAACTTTTTTTTTATTTTTCAAGGCACCGGGAAAATATGTTCACTAGATAAAACGATGGTTTTGTAATGTAGAAAATTATGAAAGACAAAATTCAGGATGACACGGCACACAGGGACCGGGAAAAAATGTTCACTTTATCGAGAGATTAAAATTTACGAGTTTCAAATTATCAAAATATATCTTTTCTTTTTATAAGTTTATAGAGAATTGTTTTAACAAATGTTCGTTAGACAAACATTTACTCGGGTCAAACCTCGGGCGAAGCCGGGTACGTCCGCTAGTTAATATATATACAACACATATACAGCCTAACTCGAGCTGTCTCTATAACAAAAAACATACGCAATCATGATGATAACCTTTCTTTTATACATTCTATGAATTATTTACAGATTACATCACAAGTACAATGTCACTTTTGTACTATTTTTGTCATATTGTTTGTCGTTCTCACGCAATTATGACCTTAGATACTTGTTTCATGATTTTGTCAAGATGCCTGAATGACCAGTTCTACACTCCAAGTCTTCTTCACGTTACTAAGGAAAACAATCAAAATTCGAAACTATTTTAAAGGCGTAAGATTCTTTTTGAAATTAAACAATTTCTACTACCCTTACTGCAATGGAAAAATTAAAGGGAGGGCCTGGCTCATCAGTGGTGAACCCTCCCAGCGGTTTCGCCAGTTTAATCCGCTGGGAGGGTTCACCACTGATAAGCCAGGCCCTCCCTTTAATTTTTCCATTGCAGTAAGAGCAGTAGAAATTGTTTAATTTCAAAAAAAAAAATCTTACGCCTTTAAAATAGTTTCGAATTTTGATAACAGATGGCGCGCAAGTGCATCATATTATAAGGAAAACAATATTATCTTTCATCCGCCCACACGGCACACTACCCCCACATTCCTCCAATTATCCCCCACTATTCAGTAGATATTCCCCATCAATCCATATATGGACGACATGTTTTCCCACCCCCTCACGTTGTTTTACTCCACTTACTAAATATACAAAGACGTGACATCGTTCAATGACCTTTGTTCTGGACATACAAACACTATTTGTGTTCTACTAATGCTGCTTAAAAAAATAGAGTTGCGTTCATTTTTAAGATTTTTCTCAATACTTACTTAATAAACCGAAAAATAATAAAAAGAAGCAATTATTCACTCGTGGACAAAATTTAAGGAAGTAAAAAGTCTTTGATGTTGCCGGTCGCCTATATATATCAAGGAAACGGAGGCAATTTTGTTCACACTTGGTTACCTCGTGTGTCTTCAATGGCGTTCACCGTGTATCAACTAACTTTCGGAGTTATTGTCTGAATCCCGATATAGATGCTAAAAAGTAAAACTTTCTTAAATTTTGTCTATGAGTGTATCTTTCAGAGTTATTGTCTGAATCCCGATATAGATGCTAAAAAGTACAACTTCCTTATGTTTTGTCTATGAGTGTATCTTTCAGAGTTATTGTCTGAATCCCGATATACATGCTAAAAAGTAAAACTTCCTTATGTTTTGTCTATGAGTGTATATTTCAGAGTTATTGTCTGAATCCCGATATAAATGCTAAAAAGTAAAACTTCCTTATGTTTTGTCTATGAGTGTATCTTTCAGAGTTATTGTCTGAATCCCGATATAGATGCTAAAAAGTAAAACTTCCTTATGTTTTGTCTATGAGTGTATCTTTCAGAGTTATTGTCTGAATCCCGATATACATGCTAAAAAGTAAAACTTCCTTATGTTTTGTCTATGAGTGTATCTTTCAGAGTTATTGTCTGAATCCCGATATAGATGCTAAAAAGTAAAACTTCCTTATGTTTTGTCTATGAGTGTATCTTTCAGAGTTATTGTCTGAATCCCGATATAGATGCTAAAAAGTACAACTTCCTTATGTTTTGTCTATGAGTGTATCTTTCAGAGTTATTGTCTGAATCCCGATATACATGCTAAAAAGTACAACTTCCTTATGTTTTGTCTATGAGTGTATCTTTCAGAGTTATTGTCTGAATCCCGATATAGATGCTAAAAAGTACAACTTCCTTACGTTTTGTCTATGAGTGTATCTTTCAGAGTTATTGTCTGAATCCCGATATAGATGCTAAAAAGTACAACTTCCTTAAGTTTTGTCCATGAGTGTATCTTTCAGAGATATTGTCTGAATCCCGATATAGATGCTAAAAAGTCCAACTTCCTTACGTTTTGTCTATGAGTGTATTTGTGAAATATCCTTCTTTATAAAGAAATTAAAAAGATATTTTGTTATATAGAATAAGTGATAAAATTTGGAACTAAAGAAGATGCACAAGTGTCTTGTGTTTGATCAGTGTATTCCTGTATGGATGTGAAGTTTGTACAACGGCCAAAAAACTGGAGCTGAAAATGAACTTTCGGTGTGCCAGGGAGACAAATAAAGAAGTTTGGAGAAGATTTAATGGAAAATAAGCCTTCTAAATGTTGTTGTTATTGTAACGTCCTCGTATTTGTTGGTTGACGTTAATCAGCAAGAAGTACTTGGAAGTTTAAAGTCTTTATTTCTTTTAGGCTAACATCAGATATAATATATTAATTATCAGACATAAGTTTACCTGTGGATATACAGTCTACTCTCGTTATAACGCCACTCGATATAACGCCACCCTCGCCTTACGCCGCTTTTTCGTTTTGTCCCAATCGACATCAATGTATTTTTCTCGATATAACGCCACTCCCTCGATGTTCGCCTTACGCCGCTGATTTTTGTATCCCAAGTAGCAAAAACCACTCGTTATAGCGCCGCTCACAACGTCCCTCACCCCCGCTCCCCTTTTCTTGTCTGCATATTTTCCGCCAGCGGCACCGGACTTTGTTTGCTGTTGACACAACAGATAACAGATTGTGTGAACAGTCAGCAGACCCTTTTCCTGCTTGTGCCTGGGACATACACAGTCGCTTCATCCTTTGCTAACGTCAACACAACAACCTTATTGTCGTATCATGAGTTCCCAAAAGCGTAAACGTGAGTCGATCACCATTGAAAAGAGGAATGAGATATGCCAGTTAGCAAGAAATAACCCTACGATGTCGAAGAATGAGATTGGAGAGCGTTTCTCACTTCCACGAACAACTGTCCGTGATATTCTCCCTCAGGCTGAGAAGTGGGAAAATTATACTGTTGGTTCTTCAAAGAGACAAAGAGTCGGAAAATTTAGTGACTTGGAAGACTTCAACTGGTTTACCCAAAAGCGTGCCAATAATATTATTATTACTGATGACCTCCTAAGAGAAAAGGCAAAAGCAGTTGGACGTACCAGAAAATTTCACGTACAGCAGTGGGTGGCTGCAGCGATTTAAAGGGAGATTCCATATTTCGCAACGATGGCTCTGTGGGGAAGGCGCATCGATTTCTCCAGCTATCATTGATGAACACCTTACAAATTTGAACAGTATTCTGGCGAACTCCGGATATGACCCAGCCAACATTTACAATGCAGACGAAACAGGATTATTTTTTCAGCTCATTCCTGACCGAACACTTGCTCACAAAGATTAAAACTGCCGTGGTGTCAAAAGGACGAAGCAACGAATCACTGTTCTACTGTGCTGCAACTCTACTGGAACAGACAAGCGGCGATTGCTGATTATTGGAAAATCGGCAAAGCCTCGATGCTTCAGAAACTTTAGCCCACACTTCTACTGAACTTACACATCTAACAGCAAAGCATGGATGACCTCTAGCATCTTTCAAGAATGGCTACTGCAGTTCAGCAAGCAGCTTGTCTCTGAAGGACGTCGTATCCTACTGTTGTTAGATAACGCTACGTCTCACTGCGTCCCTAATGATGGTCTCAGCAACATAAAGATACACTTCCTTCCACCAAATATGACTGCCAGTCACTGGATAGCGGCATCATCAAAAGTTTCAAGGCTAAATATCGCAAGCTTCAACTCCAGAAAATGGTGGAATTGGCGGATGCCCATCTACCCACAGAATTACGTCTGGATTACGGTGTGTGGTATTGTAAAATGGCTTGGGATTCTGTGAGCCCTGATTCCATCAGCAACTGCTGGAATCACACCGGCATTCGCTTCACTTCTACTGCTGCAGTTGAGCCACTTAATTATGGAAATCTGCTTGATCGCATTCGCGACATCTTCGCTATTACACCAGAGAATTTGATGACTGAAAGGGAGTTTCAACTGGTTGATGATTCCCAGGAGGCGCAAATGAAGCTAACAGATGAAAATTTGCTAGTGTCCACTGTTACAGCGAAAGAAGAACTTGGCGAGGATGATGATACAACAGTGACCCAGCGCCTACCATCGTTAAGGGAAGCCAGAACAGCTGCTGAGAAAGTTTTGTTGTTTCTTGAGCACTCCAAGAGAGCAACATCTGACGATGTCAATCTATCTGCAGATTTGTTACGCCGTGTCTATGCCATAAGTGAGGGAGAGAAAATACAAGTTGGGATCACAGACTTCTTCAAGAAAATGTAATTACTTTTTATGAATAAATAATAAATTGATGCTTTCTATTTATCATATTAATTAATTAATGCCGGCATTCTATATATTGACTTAGAGTATAAATTGTTATTAGTAATTGTTATAAATAATTTATTGTATCTTTAAATTTCACATTTTAAACGTATTCGATACAACGCCACCCTCGCCTTACGCCGCTTTTTTGCAAAATCCGGATGGTGGCGTTATAACGAGAGTAGACTGTATATCACAATCAGTCAAAAGACAACTCCACAGAGTACCATCAGTGATGTGCTCATTGATAATTTACTATATAGGCATGACAGCTGCCGTTACAGTTGTCGTGTCCAATGAAGAGCCTCAGACGTCTCCATACATCTCTATCATAGGAGAAGCCTTCTAAATGAAATAATGATAAGGAAATGTGAAAGTTTGCAGGACATACGTATTCCGAGGGACATCATCTATTGACCATACTGGGGGACATTACATCTTGGAGAATGAAGGGAGAGGTAGGAAGAGTTGTTTGATAATCCAATAGAACGGTGTGAGAGATTGGAATCAGAAATATGTTAATAGAATTGCTCAGAACAGGGTGAAATGGCGTTCCATAACCTCTCTATCTGAGATGACTGTACTAGATAATGATGATAAAACTGTGGCTGAAATATATGTAAATTTTGGGCAGTGTCACCGACCCGAGTCCGATAATTTACCGAGACGGTCAATAGATGGTGCTTAGCCTTTAGGTGGTCTTTTAATAAATGCTTGCACAGCTTATGTCAGGATAAGTTACTTTTCGATTTTACAAAGGTGGTCATTCATGGAAGGTGGTCTTTCTTAAGATGGGTCGCTCATAAGAGGTTTGGTTTATAACTTTTTACCAAGCTTTGAGTGTGTTTTATTCAACAACAACAAAAACAAAAGCCTTTATTTAGGGTCACTGACCCTATACAGGATTCACCAGAGGTATGCATAAGAACAAAGCAGTGAGACAAAGGAAATAACGATATATACAGAAGAAAAAGAAAAAAAAAAACAAGAAGAGAAAGAGGGAAGCAAGAAAAACAACACAAAAAGAGTAGCAGTAAGAAAGTGAGGAGTGAGTGTCACTTGGCCTTCTTCTGAGATATGGACTTGTGGAAACCATAAAACGCCGTAGCAATATACTTATTCTGGGTCATATTGTCAATTATTGATGGAACTGAAGCACAGAGTTGCCCAGTTTTGAGCATAAGGGTTCTTCTTTCTTCTTTCAGAGCATAGCAATCAAAAATATAGTGAGTGATTTCATTTTTTAGTTTTGAATTACAGAAGGTACAAATCGGGTCCTCACCGCAGAGCATCTTGGTGTGGTTAGCTCTAAAAAAACTTGAAAGTATTCTAACTTGTGCGAGTAGTCTTACAACCGGGAAAGGAAAATCCCCTAAAAGGTATCCCTCCGTCATGAAAGATATGTGAATGTCTTTGTAGTGAGAGTATAGCTTAGATTTATCCATTCTTGTAAGGTCGTTTTGTATAGATTGGTCTGCCGCTGTTTTTAAGAGCCCCGTAATCGCGCCCCTCAGCGTTTCAGGATCATCACAGGAAACAAGTGCAGGGGATCCATTATTGTTAAGCAGATTGGTGAGCTTTTTAATGAAACCGATGGGTGTGCCCGAAGCATTAGACAGTTCCCGTGTTCTATTCAAACATATACGCGGCAATCTGTCACTGCTCATATTCAACACCCGCAGCCAAAAAATACTTCAGGGTTAATTTTAAGGCTGTTACACTCAATGAGATACGACCGGTTTCTAATCTGATTATGTAGCCTGGAGTGTATCTGGGCAGATTCAGGAACCTACGGATAAATATGTCTTGTATACTGTCCAGTAAGTCTTTATGCTCTGTTGCCCACAATGGAGCGGCATACATCAGGACAGCTCTCACTATTGTATCAAAGAGTTTGATTGATAAATTTATTGACTTTGCTTTTGATTTTATTAATATTGGGTGTGTGGCGTTAATTGCTGTAAGTGCTTTTCCTTTAAAGTAATTTGCCGGGTGAGTAGTTGTTATTGTTGGTGTCAGAGGGAATCCCAAGTATGTATATCTTGAAGTTATTGTTATGGGTTTATCATTCCAGAACCATCTATCCTTATTTGAGGGTTTACCTCCATTACGGAACACCATAATCTTTGACTTGGACTCATTTAGTGTCATTAAGTTCTCATCGAGATATTCTTTCAGTATTTTGATCTTCTTTTGGAGGTTCATCCTGGACTCACCTATAATTGCTATGTCGTCGGCGTACAGCAATAAATGGATATCTCCAAATTCTGGCAAATTTACACTCGGCAGGTCTGAATTATTATAAATTTCGATTAAGTCCGTGATAAATAATATAAAGAGCAGTGGGGAAAGTGGTTCTCCCTGGAGGACTCCCGAGTTTATCTTAATACTTTCCGTAAATGATCCCTTCCATCTGATAGCTATAGTTGCTTGTTCGTAGTAACTTCTGATCGTACTTATGAATTGGTAACTTATGCCTAGGTTGTAAAGTTTTTTCCAAAGTATTGAGTGAGGTACAGTATCAAATGCCTTCCTTAGATCGACAAAAAAGACATATAGTTTTCCCCTCTTTTTTCTTAATGATAGTTGGATTAAAGTAGTTAGTGTAAATATGTGGTCAATACATGATCTTCCTTTTCTAAATCCCGCTAGGTTTTCCGGTATAACCCTTCTTCCCTCGACCCATTCCTCCAGTCTTGATCTTAGGATTGAAGTGAAAAGCTTTGATACATTGCTAATCAGTGCAATACCTCGGTAGTTGGAGGGGCTGTTCTTATAACCATTTTTAAAGATTGGGTGTATAGTGGAATTAGTCCAAATTGCTGGGTATTTTCCAGTCGTCATAACACTATTGTAGAGGAGTGTATTTTATTCATTATATATGTTCTCCTGTGGAAGAACAGAGATACCCGAAAACTTGAGATGGTTTTGAAATAAAAAGAAACTCATCTCCGGAAACCTTTTTTAATTGTTTAATAAATTTCATTCTTCTGCAACTTAATGTTATATATATATGTATAAATTTGGTCTTGTTGGTCTTCTTATCTATAATCCAAATTTATCTTTTAATTTTATATGAGCTGTTGTTAGCAGCTATAACTTACATGTTATTAATAATGCAAAACTATTATGGCCTTATAGTGAGAAATTATTAGCCTATTTAAATATTTTACACCACAAACTATGTAATATTTCTCTCTGCAAAGTTAATAACAACATGTTTATGAAAACCTATCGAACTAGCGCAGACGTGTCAAAACATTTGACAAAATTATCCGCTGCTAATTTTACTGACAGGATCTGCTGCATTAGAAAACAGTTCGCAGACGACGAAAGGTAGGCCAAGCCAACGTGGCCGGTTGTTTCCGCTATAAAAAAAACTTGATTTCCTGGTCAGCCGATACTTGTTTTGGTCGACTGGTGGGAAATGTTTGTAGAGATTTCCTTTCTAAGAAAGGTTTGTTCATAAATTTCTAAGGCAATACACACCAGATCTGGTTAGCAACGAAAGCCCACTTGGAAAACTATTTCAGACCTTCATCAGTTAAGAATAACTTGGATTTTATTAGAAACACAACTTCTTATTCTTTCTTCTCTCCACTCAATCACATTAGGATATCAAGCTTGTAGACCCTGTCAACCATCATGACTGGGTGAATTATAATGTGTCGTCTCGGATGATTTTACTTTTACGAAAAAAAAAAGTGTTAAATAGTTTTATTTAGTATCTACAGATGGCGCGCTAATGCTCTATATTGAATACCACTAAGTATACCTGGAAATTTTCAGCCCTAGGCTGACAAGGGCCATTAGCCCGAAACCATGGTCTCTAAGTGGACGCTTTTCAGTTTGCCAAACCTGGTGTTGTGGCTTTGTTACCAATCCGAGGGCACTAGTTTGCAGCGACGGTCAATCGATGTCTAGTTTTGAGGTCTATTTTGACGGGAGAGGTGACCTTTTATCTTTTTAGAAGTGTGGTTTTGGCAGTGACTGGGTTGGTGGGAAACAGGTTTGGTACCTCGCAAGTAGGTCATCTATGTGGTCAATAGAACACAATGAGGGTCAAGGGTTGAACTGGACTGCCATGGTCCATTCTCCCTCCCTGGTGTGATGGTTTCTCTTATTATGGTACAAGAAGTTAGGCCTAGACTGGGGTATTGTGAGGTGTAGCCTGAGCTCCGCTGACTGGGGTATTGTGACGGAAACAATGTGAATAGATCTAACATCCTCTACCTGATCTTGAAAGGTTTAGTTTCAGGACAACGTCGAATATCAAAAAGAAACTGGATTGATACCATATAGAAATGGATCAATGAGATATTTATCAAACCAAAATATTATCCACCAATCAATACATTTATTAAGATTCTCTCTCACTCTCTTTAATCTTATATATAAAGTAGATTCTACCCTTGGAGATAACAGAAAGTATGTGGAAAAAAAGAGGAATAAAATAAATTAGAATCTACAAAGTTATACAGGGAAATATGTAAATCTATTTATTTGAAGGAGACAGAGGTTGTTCACACTTGGCTATCTCGTGTGTCTTCAATATAGGTCACTGTAATATCTTTCAGAGTTATTGTCTGAATCCCGATATACATGTTAAAAGGTACAACTTCCTTAAGTTTGGTCCATGAGTGTAAAACTATAAACACGAGTGTTTTCATTTTATACATAAAACAAACTTCTATTTGTTGTTGTTGTCGTGTCCAATGAAGAGCTTCAGATATCTCCATACATCTCCATCACAGCAGCAGCAATATCCACTATCTTGGGTGTGTAAAGCTGCTGCTCTGGGTCTAAGTCAATTTAAACTTCTGTTGTTAATCAGATTAAGGACAGTTTGTTATATATGTCAAATAAGCATTCGTTTATATAAAAGGGCGTACCTGGATCTGTAAAGAAATTAAAAAAAAAAAAACACTTTTTTTCTCAAAATATTTCGAGAGATTGCTCCCTCTTTATCAATTTATTGTACAGTAAACTTGACATTCGTGTTTTATTGTTTTAGATCAACAAACAACAACAAAGTCTTTATTTAGGGCCTCTCGCCCTATACAGGATTCGCCAGTTCACAAGGGATGGAGAGAACACTGTGTTCCGGGATATAATCCTGTGGAATATCGCCACCGCTATATACCTATTCTTTGATATTTCATTAATTAGTGCCGGAAATGAAGGACAAAGTTGCCCCGTTTTATCATTTAGTTTTCGTCTTTTTATTGTTTTAGATATTTGAGTTAATAGACCTTCTCTTGCTAAGTAATGTCTTATCGAGGAAATAATTATTTTAATCAAATTTAAAATATATGAAAAACAGTAAAAAAAGGAAATTTTACTGGGATCAGGTGGATAAATTAAGAAAGCAGACATCTCCAGATCGTAAACTAAAAGTAGCTGATGGCTTGCACCCTCTATCGGAATAAATATCAACGCTAATGAAGGCCAACAGCCCGAAACGCGTACGTGGTTAGATTTTCTTAATTAATCAAGAAAAAGGGTATTTGGTCAATTCTGGAATAATTGAAAATCAATGATTAGTTGATATTTATTCAGATAGATTGCGCAAACAATCAGTAACTTTTAGTTGCACGATCACAGGAGGTGCTTTTTTATTATATTAAATTAAAAATAGTTTGTTTAATTATTATTATTATCATTTTTTTTTTGCGGTGAATCCGCGGTAAATCTATGTATAATTAATTTATTTTCCTCCAATTTACCCAAACTAATCTATTTGATTGTCTTTATATTATTTTTCCTGTATATAAATATCATATTAACATTAAGGTACTTTTACCTTTTTCCTGTATGTATCCTACATTTCTGCTTGGAGAATCTGTATAAGACTATAAGGTCTTAATAAAGCTTTTTGTTGTTGTATTATTATGTTTTAATTTTGTTTCCCTTCTGTAGAAGAGGTTTTATAACATTGAGAAAGTTAGCGAGAAACTTGACCAAAACAAAAAACAGAAAGTCATAGCCCTAGACGACTTATATTTTCAACATAACCATTTATTTATTTATATTAGCGCGGTACTGGGAATCAGATATCACATTAACACGTCACAGATGTTGGCACAGATATGGAACCACGACTGTCGAATGTATACACTGCGCGATATTGAAGCACCAAGAATTTCACCAAATTTCAGGGTAGACGCGCCTCACCCAGTTATACAAATGATGTTAAATGTACAGCTATCGTGCGCATGTGGAGTAAGATATAAGAGAAAGAACTTGCAGAAAGGACAATATTTGTGCCGTTATTTCTTCAAGTAAAATCATCGTAGAAATTTTGTTCTTGTTTCATAAGACACGTGTAATAGCAGATAATGGCAGGTCGTCGTTAACAGAGACAGTTCCAGCAGATAGATGCTTTTACGAGAGACATGGATCGGACTGAAAAGGGCAGGTTGGTCCATACGTCAAATCACAGCTGACACACACCTGGATGTGTCCACGGTGCACCGACTGTGGAGAAGATGGATTGGAAAAAAGGAAACCGACGACATCAAAATATGAAACTTCCTTAAGTTTTGTCCATGAGTGTTATTGTCATAGTGAATATTTAGTTAATTAGAATGTCGCCAGGCTGAATTAATTTTGGGAAGATTTCTTGTTGTTTATTAGGATAACTGTATTGAATCTGAGAAGAGCTTTAGTCTGAAATTTCAATTGGTAGATAAGAATCAGAATCATTAAAGGATGTGGTCAACAGCTTTGTTCTCCTGTTGATAGAGTGTGAAGATGGGCTCATTAATGGATAAATCCGACAATATCTGCCTATACATGAAGCCATGCCCTGTTATTAATGTGGATATGGGGTTGTGAAGTTTAATCATAAAGCGTGGAGATTATGTTGTTGTTATTGTTTTCGTGTCCAAAGAAGAGTCTCAGATGTCTCCATGCATCTCCATCACAGCAGCAGCAATGTCCACTATTTTGCTCTTCATTGGAAAATGGTGCCGTTGCCACGTTAGCCACCTTGGAAACGAACCAGAATTTGGTCGAATATTCCAAGGGTCCAGGGGGGACCGCAGGGAGGTATGGTCGGACTCCCCCCATGGAGATTATATAATATTATATGGGCTATACTGATATACTTTTCTGAAGTTTTTTGTGAAGTGATCTCTGTGATGCATAGATAGGTCCTCTCTCTCTCTTGTAGAAACCCGGATTCCTGGAGCGTAATAGATAGGCTCATAGAAGGCAGGTGAATTGTTTTCTATAGGCAGGGACCATTTTCCTGGAAAGGGGTGAAAGTTGTATTGATATGTGGAAAATAAGAAAGAACAAGTCTACCCTTATAGTCGCACACGTTTAATATATTCATATTTCAAAATTACACACGCTATAAAAAAGGCAGATGAAAATCGAATAAGTTGAAGTATATTTTGTATAGCTTTTTGGTTTAAAAGGCATAAGCCCAAAATAAACTTATGACAAGTAAAAAAGAGGGGGAAATTTACAAGATTAGATAGTAAAATAAGGAAAGGACATCTCCTAATCGCGAATCTGTACTTAATAATGGCTTGCGTTCTCTATCATATTTTATTCATCTATATTTATTCCAAAAGATTTTTTTTTGCAAAAGTCATCAGCAATATTCACTTGGTGATCAGTAGATGATTTTGTTAATACAAATTTGATTTGTGACGATCTCAGAGTTCTTTATGTAGAGCTGGCGCTGAATAGTATATCTCAGCATAAACACTGAAGATGATATGATATGATTTTTCCATTGCAGTAAGGGCAGTATAAATTGTTTAATTTCAAAAATAATCTTGCGCGTTTAAAATAGTTTCGAATTTTGATAACTGAAGATGATGGTCCAAGGGTGAAAATCCAAGAAATGCTTAACTCCAATTTCGTGTATATTAAGGGATCCCCGTACAGAGAACCAAGAAGAGTTCTTGAACTTCTTTATGAGCACGCCCTCCAAGATTTTGTCTAATTTAGACTAAAAGGATAAGTAAAAAAAAAAAGAAGATTATCTCTATATTCTAGTTTGAAATAACATAGAGCTAAGTATCTATTTATATGGAGGAATATGCATATTGATGACTTTGACACATCTAGTTAAGACACTAAATCATTTAATTAATAGGTAATCCCATAATATTATGTTCAAATCAATAAGCTTGAGGGATAAGTCTCTTTTAAATACATTTATTTCAAGCTTTCGGGCTCAACCGCCCTTCGACAGGAAAAATTATATTAGCTACTAAAGTTTTCGGATCTAATCAATATATACATTTGTGAGACGCCCGTGTCTCGAGTGTAATGCGAGGCTTGCCGCGGGAGGGGATGAGATCTTTGAAAAAGATGGCCGTTTAGCCCATTGAAATATCGGAAATAAAAGATTATTTATTGAATCGCAGAGTTCATGATACCGAGGGGGGTTTGGTGGCTGCAGGGAATATTATATTGTAAATTTCAGGTAAATCAATTTTTCTATTGAGGCTATGGAATTTGCTTGATAGGATAGATTCAATGATTAGTCTTTGGTGTTTGTTGGCAATATTGGAATAGTGAATTTTCGGTGATGTAATGTTGAAGGAATGGCCAGTTTCGTTTATGTGCTGTACTATTAAGGATCTGTGGTCTAAGTTATCAATATTTCTTTTGTGTTCATGAATTCTAATATTGACATGTCTCCCGGTTTCGCCTACGTAGATTTTTGGGCAGTTCAAACATTCTATGGAGTAAATAGCGTTTCGTGGTGTGCTGCTAGGTTCATTGAGTTTCATGATCTGGTTTCGGAGAAGGGATCCAGAGGTAGGTGCGCAGGTGAAGTAGGTTTTGATTCCAAATTTCAATAAGAATCTCGCTATTGTGGAGGATAATGGTGAATATGGCATATTGCAAATATTTAAAATACAATATAACGCGGCTGATGATTGTAAAACGAAAATTAAAATTATACCGCGAATGTTTCTTTTAAAAATCGAAATTTTATTTTCAAAGAGAAATAGCGACATTTCGAACTTTGAAGATGAGGTAAATGCAAAGATATTATATTGCAAATAGATCTGTATATTGGAGACTGTGTCTTTTTAGTTGGGTCATAAAAGTGTCGCAATATAAAGGATATCGGGTATGCGCAGTCCCTGAGGTTAGCTAATATGTTCTGTGTTTCGAGGTTCTTGTACATCTGGAGGGAGCAGTGGGTATGGACTCGTTTTGATAGAGCAATGACTGTGTTGATTTTGTGACTGATAGGACAGAAGGACGAGTATTGAACATAATTAGGACGGAAGGATGGTTTATAATAAACGGTGGTGTGCAATTCATGTTGGTGCCGGATGATTTTAACGTCGAGAAATGGAAGGGTATTATTGGTTTCTTTTTCAACGGTAAAGTGAAGATCAGGGTGATAATTGTTTAGATTGTAGAGGATGTCATCGGTTTTGGTGGTGGTGCAAATGCAAAAGATGTCATCGATGTACCTGCGCCAAAAGAATATATCATGGGGGAAATTGGCGGTAATCCTTCGGTCTATTGCGCGCATAGAGATCTCAGCAATTGTGGTCGATAGAGGGCTTCCCATTGGGGACCCTTTTGCTTGCCTGAATGATTTGGAGTTATATGTGAATATGCAGTTATCTAGACATATGGAAATTAGTTGTGTGATTTTTTGGATGATATCTGTATCAATATGCTGTTCCTGCAGAAGTTCTATTGTATCACTTATGATCAGAGGATGTGGAAGGCTGGGGTATAAGGCTTGCACATCAAAAGACACCATGATGCGGTCAGATTCAGGTTTGATCTTTAGTACTTCTCCTATAAAGGTTTGGGTGTTGGATATGGGGAATGGGTCATTCTGTATCCTCATGAACGGAAATTGTTGCAATACCTAAGCAACAAAAAAGAAATCGTCATCACCCAAGCAGACAAAGGAGGACAGACAGTTATCCTTAATCGATCAGACTATAACAGCAAAATGCTCAAAATCCTAGAAGACCGAACCGCTTTCCATCCCATATCCGAAAGTGATAAAAAATCTGCTTATAAATCATTCAAAAAAGAACTGAAAAAGATGAATACCGACCACAAGATCTCAGACGATGAACTTAAAGAATTCCTATCTAACCTGTCCAGCCCACACAATGAGCCCTATATTTATGGTCTCCCAAAAACACACAAACCTGAAACTCCCTTGCGTCCTATAGTGGCCTTTTTCTCTTCTCCGACAGCCCCTCTTTCCAGATTTATAGCCAACTTCCTAAAACCGTTCCTCCAATTACAGAATGACCCATTCCCCATATCCAACACCCAAACCTTTATAGGAGAAGTACTAAAGATCAAACCTGAATCTGACCGCATCATGGTGTCTTTTGATGTGCAAGCCTTATACCCCAGCCTTACACATCCTCTGATCATAAGTGATACAATAGAACTTCTGCAGGAACAGCATATTGATACAGATATCATCCAAAAAATCACACAAATAATTTCCATATGTCTAGATAACTGCATATTCACATATAACTCCGAATCATTCAGGCAAGCAAAAGGGTCCCCAATGGGAAGCCCTCTATCGACCACAATTGCTGAGATCTCTATGCGCGCAATAGACCGAAGGATTACCGCCAATTTCCCCCATGATATATTCTTTTGGCGCAGGTACATCGATGACATCTTTTGCATTTGCACCACCACCAAAACCGATGACATCCTCTACAATCTAAACAATTATCACCCTGATCTTCACTTTACCGTTGAAAAAGAAACCAATAATACCCTTCCATTTCTCGACGTTAAAATCATCCGGCACCAACATGAATTGCACACCACCATTTATTATAAACCATCCTTCCGTCCTAATTATGTTCAATACTCGTCCTTCTGTCCTATCAGTCACAAAATCAACACAGTCATTGCTCTATCAAAACGAGTCCATACCCACTGCTCCCTCCAGATGTACAAGAACCTCGAAACACAGAACATATTAGCTAACCTCAGGGACTGCGCATACCCGATATCCTTTATATTGCGACACTTTTATGACCCAACTAAAAAGACACAGTCTCCAATATACAGATCTATTTGCAATATGCCATATTCACCATTATCCTCCACAATAGCGAGATTATTATTGAAATTTGGAATCAAAACCTACTTCACCTGCGCACCTACCTCTGGATCCCTTCTCCGAAACCAGATCATGAAACTCAATGAACCTAGCAGCACACCACGAAACGCTATTTACTCCATAGAATGTTTGAACTGCCCAAAAATCTACGTAGGCGAAACCGGGAGACATGTCAATATTAGAATTCATGAACACAAAAGAAATATTGATAACTTAGACCATAGATCCTTAATAGTACAGCACATAAACGAAAATGGCCATTCTTTCAACATTACATCACCGAAAATTCACTATTCCAATATTGCCAACAAACACCAAAAACTAATCATTGAATCTATCCTATCAAGCAAATTCCATAGCCTCAATAGAAAAATTGATTTACCTGAAATTTACAATATAATATTCCCTGCAGCCACCAAACCCCCCTCGGTATCATGAACTCTGCGATTCAATAAATAATCTTTTATTTCCGATATTTCAATGGGCTAAACGGCCATCTTTTTCAAAGATCTCATCCCCTCCCGCGGCAAGCCTCGCATTACACTCGAGACACGGGCGTCTCACAAATGTATATATTGATTAGATCCGAAAACTTTAGTAGCTAATATAATTTTTCCTGTCGAAGGGCGGTTGAGCCCGAAAGCTTGAAATAAATGTATTTAAAAGAGACTTATTCCTCAAGCTTATTGATTTGAACACACTAAATCATTTAATTGAATAACTCCTGGAGGGAATATTACTTATATACATAGAGATTAAATTTGAAAGACGATATAAAACAGGATTGTTTAAGTTTTCCTGGAGGTGGTTTCTCATTGGAAGTTATTTTATGTAAAATATATTTTTTTAGAAAAGTGGTCTCTCAAAAAGGTGTACTTCATCTGGCAGGTCTTACTGTCACGATTTCTTAAATACCTATTCTTTTTACCTTTTTAAAATGTTGCGAAAGCGAAAAGAACACAGTTTGAATTATATACTGATGAAAACAAGATACAAAACCTATTAAATATTAAATAATAAAAAAAACCAGCTTAAAAACTTGGATATCCTAGGTTTCTATCGGAGGTGGTCTCTTATTAGAAAAAAATAAAAATAAAAGAAGTGCAGTATACCAATTCTTCAACATTGAATTCCAGATCTGCTTACTCTATGACGTTTTAGCTGATTGGACGCGACTGTTTATTTTTTTATTAAAATGAAACAAAATATTTTTTACTGTCTTTACTAAAATGGAAAATATTGGGAGCGCCTGGTTCATCAGTGGTGAACCTTCCCAATGGTTTCACAAGTTTAATGTAATTCTTATTTCCGCTTGTTATTTAGAATATAAAAAAATATTTTTTAATTGCAAGATATTTAATGACAAGTGTACAAACCCAAGGTAATAAGACCAAATCCAAATAAATAAATACTAATATATCTTATTAATACTTATAAATCTTATTACATTGGGTTTATAATCTATAATCCAAATTGTGCCTTATCGACAAGTGTACAGTCGTGCCAATTATTCCGCCTTCTACATGCTAGTCAGTAAGCATTTTAAGGCTCTTATGAACACAGGGACAACACATGCAAACAGCCCGCTGCATCTGGAAACAGCGCGCCGCCCGCGAGGGAACCAAGGAAGCGCCAAGCACACCTAGATCTCCAAAGCACCCAAGGCTTTCAAAAATAGGGGATCATAAGAGATCTGAAGTCTGGCTAATATCTTTCAAGAGCTCCCGTTGAAACTCTCTGTGACAAGTGTACAGTCAAACAATTTTTAAATAATGATATTGTCCCGGCAGAGAAGACAAGTATTCATAGAATTCACAAGTTAAAGATAATTTATTAACAAAAATATAGAATACAAAAGTTGTAATATTTATAAGTGAATATATCTAAAAGAATGGTAATGGTAATGAAGTAACTAAATATTTTCCTTAATAAACTAGCAAAAAAAGTATTCCCAATAATAATTCAGTGACAATATATTATTTGTCTTCCTCAGAGATCAACATTTTTGATTGTTTTCTGTGAATTTTAAAACCTAATTCCATTGCTCCCAATCATTTTGCTTAGATCATTTATTTATTCATCATTTATTTATTTAATATTATTTTAGAACTAGACGACCATTCTAAAATGGCCAATTAGTCGAGCGAATTTACATTTAGTTATTCACACTCGATTCACTGACATCATTTGAGACTGACCTCATGATTTTCAAAATAAGCCATGATTGTAAAGATATTTTTGAAGAAGCCCTCAGGTCTGTTTTATAACATGAAATGAACTATATCTTATTTGAAATATCATATTTGTGAATTCTACATAATATGTATGATATGTCTGTTTTGTAAATTCTATTTGTCATATTTAAAAGACAACGAGTAAGAAGTAAACCAAAAAACAATTTCCAACCCTCTATTTGTTATTAAATGAAAAAAGGTACATTTAAAATAGATAAATTATCTTTAAAACGATTTATTTAATTTATAAAATGGGAAAATTAAAATATAGACGAGAGAGCAGAGAGAGCCTGTGAAATATCACAAAGAAAATTATATGAGAAGTAGCTAATGCACACTTTCATAAAATTATGTTGCAAATATTTATAAAGTACAGGTTATTGAAAATATATTTAAAAAAAAGTAATCATGTGGATTCTCTATCTCTCTTATTTGAAAACAAAAATAAATTTTATAAAAGCCTATTAGAACCCACAAAATGAAATTTTCTAGAAACTATTTTTCAATGATTTTAAATATAAATTGAGGACATAATTGATTTAATATAAAATTCAATGTGAATTTTTACGATTTATAATCTAAAAGATATTTTTTTTAAATAGTTAAATATTTTAAATTGAGCACCGATTTAAAAAGTACGAAAACGCTGGCAACACCGTTGAATGTCACACACTCTGATTCCCACAAATTGATAAAAACAAACTTTCAGATTTTGCGGTGTGTACAGCCATTTCTGCTCAAAGTTTTTAACGGTAGGTTCTTTTATTTTTCTTTTGTTTTACCTATTTATCCTCATTACCCGATTTCTATCATAATAACAAGACAAATTATAAACATCTGCTTGCATATATTTAGTATCTTAATTTTTTAAAATTTAAATAGCACTTTTATTTACTTTTTTTCCCCAAACGATTCTATTTCATATATCATTCGAATAAACTTATTAAGTTTTAAGCAGCGCGGGAATATAATAGAATGTTTGACTATACATTTTAAAAAACTAGACTTTAAATAGTTATTTTTTAGTTTTGAAAATAAATCAGCCTTCGTTTTAAATCGAAATTTAAGAATATTTATAAATATTCGTGATATTTAGGAATATTCAAACCGCATTTTTCTCTATTTACTGATAGATCATGGCCAAGGACACTAACCCAGGAAATGTAGATTTGCAGATCCAAAAATGGCAAAGAAATAAGTCACCTTGACATATATTATAAATATTTTACTAGGTTTTGAAATTGTTTCTAATCTATTTAATTTATATATAATACATTGCACTCCTCAAAACAGCATAAATTAGTTGATAAAATTGTAAATATATGGGAGATGAAAAATACATTTAACATGTCACCTTAAATCACCATAACAAATCATATTCCATATTTTTTATACACAATAAAAAAACAAAAACATCATGTTTTTTAATACAAATTTGTGGCATATACGCATAGATATTATATAAACAGTGGAAGGAGGTCAGTTGAAGGATGGTCTAAATTGTTGGTTTTTGACCGCTACGACCCAGGTTCGATTCCCGCATTGGACACTTTTTTCTGATTAAAAAAAAAAAAAAGATCCAATGGCCCCCGATTCTTTCAAAAGTCCAACCCCACCAGCGAGTGCAAGTAACCAAACGGGGCTCTGGCACATTTGTAAGTGCAAAGTCAAACTGCTTTTCACGTGTGTAGACATGTGGTGCACTTACAGTAAAAGCATTCGCCTACTTCTGCCTACCATGATTATCATGGTCTGTACCACCTGTACTAGGGATGAGTAAAAAAAAAAGATAATAATAATAATAATAAACAGTGAAATCTCATGATAAAATCATGTTTTATAGCAGAAACCTGGTTATAGCATCATAAGATTCCAACAATGATATAACAAAACAGATTATAACAACATAAAATCTTGGTCACAAGTGATATTGTTATAACAATATTCACATCTATATATTAAAAATATAATTATTTTAAGAAATATCTTTCAAAAATATCGTCTGCTAAAGACGACGAGGTGAAAGAAGAGGTCGACAAGTGGCTCAAAGAGGCGGCGGGAGAGTGGTACAACACCGGAATTACAAAGTTGGTTGACAGGATGAAAAAAGTGATTGAACATCAAGGCGACTATGTAGAAAAATAGCAAAGTGTCCAACCTTTCCAATGATGTATAAAAAGTTGTGATTAAATGTGTTTTTCTATGAAAAAAAAAAATAGGAGACCTTACTTTTCTACTCACCCTCGTAATAATATATTGATATAAATATCTTATATGCACTAAGCTAACGCCAAGTATAATAAACATCTACACTCATGGACAAAACTTAAGGAAGTGGAAAGTCTATGTGTCGTCTATTTTTGTGAAGGATATAGAGGCACACAATTTTGTTCACACTTGGTTATCTGGTGTGTCTTCAATAAAGGTCACTGTGTATCCAATCCTTGAATTAATTGCAGTATAATGGCTGAAGAAAGAGAGCTTTTATTTATAAATACAGTAGAACCTTCTAGCTAATCACCTAGACCCATCTCCAATACAGAGGTCATGAAACAGCATTCCAAAACGGTGTTTACCTTACAATTCTGAACACTCGGATTTTCCTGGAAAATCTCTTAAAGATTTCTTGAAAAAAAAGCCATGCTCCACCTGTGCTGTGTGAGCAGAAGAGCTTAAATTGACTTGTTCCATTATATGTATGTTCCATATGTAAATACCTGTTTTCTTTCCTCTTTTCGCTCTCCACTTCTTCCATTCATATTTCCAAATCCATATTCTTATTTTCCATAGGATCATTCAAATAATAATCTGTATATATTTACCATGTGTATATAATCTTTCTCCATTTTTACCCCTTTGTATATTTCCCACTTTCATAGGTTTCTCCTGCCTTTTAACCCCAAGGAGAATCCTCTGTAAGACCAGTGTGTCTTAATAAAGGCTTTTGTGTGTGTGTGTGAAACAGCATTCCACCCTTTCCTATGAGACAAAAGTTTCCATAATATATGACTTAGGGGGCAGATTCCTAATAAGTAAAAACTTCTATAGGACAAATATAGGGTTGTGATTAAAGTTCTCTCCATTTTTTTTTTTCCTTTAGAGAGTTGACAACTAAAGCTGTGAATAAAGCACTCTCCCATCTGACCTTAGTTTGAAATCAAATTTTTTCCTAAATTCTGACAGTTCTGACCAAATCTGCCCTGGTCTTTCGGCTTTAGGTTTTATGATAAATGCTCCAATGGCCTCCGAATTTTGCAAAAGTCCAACACCACCAGTGCATTCAAGAAAACCAAACAGGGGTTCTCTGGTGCACTTGTAAATGCAAAAGTCAAACTGCTTTTCACATGTGTAGACATGTGGTGCAATTGCAGTTGCCAACTTCTATCTACCATGATTATCATAACCTATACCACATAGGATTAGGTACAATTTGGATTATAGATTAGAAACACAAAATAATAAGACCAAATCTAAATAAATAAATAGTGTGTAATGGTAACAAAATTGTTACTGAAATGTCAAACACTATTTATTTATTTGAATTTGGTCTTATTACCATATTTTTTTAAATTAGGTTTGTGACTGTTTAATAGGACAATGTATTCCTGCTCCACTTTATTCAAGCTTTCAACATGGATCTCTACTGGAGCTTCTTTCTCAGCAACATATGCAACAAGGAAATTTAATTAAGAGAAAAACACAAGGTAATAAGACCAAATCCAAATAAATAAATAGTGTGTGATGTTTCGGTAACAGCGTTGTTACCATCTTCAGACAAAAGTGCTGAATGAGAAAATTTACCGCAGCATGTTTTAAATAGTTATTGTTATCAAGTGTATTTAAAACATGCTGTGGTAAAATTTCTCATTCAGCACTTTTGTCTGAAGATGGTAACAACGCTGTTACCGAAACGTCACACACTATTTATTTATTTGGTCTTATTACCTTGTGTTTATAATCTTTAATCCAAATTGTGCTTTATCACTTAATTAAGAGAAAAGCATCTCCTGATCATGCATCTTGAAAGTAGCTGATAGCTTGCGCCATCTGTCAGAGAAAATATTAACGATTCGTTGATTTTTAATTCTTACAGATTGGTCAAATACCCATTCTTAATTAATCAAGAAAAGCTAACTACGTACGCGTTTTTCAGGCTGTTGGCAAAGACCCTGTTATAAACAAGATTCCACAGTACTAAGGCATTTTGTTTCTTTTATTTAAAAAACAAGGAATTTCCTGGTTGTTATCCATCAATCATTATGCCTAATTCCCTCCAATTATTTTAATTGGAAGTTAACCAGGTGAGAGAGATAAAGATCACTGCGGTGTTTTTTATTGGTTCTTTGCTCTAGTTTGTGGTCAACTACTTTTTAAAAGTTTTCTTTCTTTCTTCCTAAAATGGGATTTTTTTTTTGCTTATCCCTAGTACCTGTGTTTCCTACCATGATAATCATGGTGGGTAGAAGTAGGCGACTGCATTTACTGTAAGTGCACCAAACGTCTACACATGTGAAAAGCAGCTCGACTTTGCACTTACAAATGTGCCAGAGTCCCGTTTGGTTTCTTGCACTCGCTGGTGGGGTTGGACTTTTGCAAGAATCAGAGGTCATTAGAGCATTTTTTTTTTAAAAAAGGGGATTTGAAAATTATAAACCTATTTTTAATGCTACTTTATTCTAAAATATTTATAATACACACACAAAAACCTTTATTAAGACACACAGGTCTTACAGAGGATTCTCCTTGGGGTTACAAGAAAATATTTATAATAAAAAAATGATTTCTCTACAGTTCCCTTATCCTGTAATGAATAGATAGAAATATGCAATAATGGGACGCAAAGTTAATGATTATATTTTAAAAGGGGAATTATTAATCACATGTTTAAACACAAATCATAAAAAATAGGGTTATTGCGTTAAAGCACAATTTGGATTTTATAGATTAAAAACATAAGGTAATAATTCTTCAAATAAAAGACACTTCGGCCAGTAAATCTTTTTATTACCTTGACGTTTCGACAAAAATCTTTTGTTCTCGTCAGGAGCAAACAAAAATTAAACATTTAGCAAGGTGTTAAATAGAAAGATTTTTAACTCCTTGCTAAATGTTTTAATTTTTGTTTGCTCCTGACGAGGACAAAAGATTTTTGTCAAAAGGTCGAGGTAATAAAATAGATTTACTGGCCGAAGTGTCTTTTATTTGAAGAAATATGAATGCCGGCCAGACAGCCTCATTATTTACAAGGTAATAAGACCACAAATACAAATAAATAAATATTGTGTGAAGTTTTGGTAACAACGCTGTTGCAGAAAAGACACACACACTATTTATTTATTTGGATTTGGTCTTATTACCTTGAATTAGAGTTATTCTAATCTAAGGCATACTCAATTTTTTACCTGTAGTAGAGTCTTTGATGAGAAAACCGCAGCCTAAAGATATGGTTAACACCCGATCTCTCTAGGAGATGGTCACTTATCAGAGACTTGTGTTATGTCGAGCAAAGTCTCAATGAGTACTTCAACCTCTGATGAGAGACCATCACCTCCGGGAGAGTCCAGGTGTAACCAGGTGTGGTCTCTCAAGGGAGACTCTCCTGTAAGCCATTTACCTCAGTTGAGGAACAAACTGATAACATTCTACTTCCTGGAAGTGATTTTTTTTATTGGAGGTGGAGAGATTGAATTTCTCCTACTTTGGACATCTTTTATTTACATAAGGAGGAATCTTCAAATATTATTGCTAAGATGAGATAAAAGCTGACCGCGGCAAGTTTCTCTATTGAAAAGATATAAGCTAGGCAAGCTTTATGATAATAACGTTCTTCAACTGGCTGTAATACAAATACAAGATACTAGATGAGAAAAAGAAATGTTATATATGTATATGTAGTCTTCTTCTTCTTTCTTATCTCCACACTGGGTGAAGTAAAATGCGTCTGCCTTTGTCATTAAGACTGGGAGAACTACTCAGTATCAGGCCGACTTAGCTCCAAAATAAATGGCCGGCTCTGACATGAGGAACAGACGCCATGTGCAGCCGCTCCTAACATGGAGTACAAACACTGCTCATCCTGTATCCCTGGATTAGGAGCCCTTACAGGGTACTATCAGCCGACCCAGCTGAGCCCAGGTTTTTTTAGTGAGCTTGTTACTGCTCCCCCTCCTCCTTTTTCATCCGGGCTTGGTACCGGCAAAGGCGGAGTTATTTCTTATCTTCACTCAACAATCATATCAGTGTATCAAGCTTGTAGAGCTTGTTGATGGTGTCTGCTGGGGATGAGTAGAGCTCATCAATAGATGAGTCAATACAGTCAATAATGTGTTTTAGAAAATGATAAGACACAATTTGGATTATAGATTATAAACACAAGGTAATAAGACCAAATAAATAAATAAATAGTGTGTTACATTTCGGTAACAGCGTTGTTACCATCTTCAGACAAAAGTACTGAATGAGAAATTTTACCACAGCAATTCTTGATAACAGTAACTATTTAAAACATGCTGTGGTAAAATTTTTCATTCAGTACTTTTGTCTGAAGATGGTAACAATGTTGTTACCGAAACGTCACACACTATTTATTTATTTGGATTTGGTGTCTTATTACCTTGTGTGTTTTGGAAAAGTTGAACACTGCTTTCTACGATTGTTGCCAGGGGGGGGGTTCAACAGCAGCAACAACAATAAAAAAAAAGAAAGATATACACATACAAACACAACTAGGTATATAGGTTGTTGGCTTTTTGTCTGAATTTGACAAAATAGGTGTTGCAGCTCAGTCCCTATTACCATCACTAAAGTTTTTTTTTTACTAATGATAAACGTAATGCATCATTATGTTGCATAAACACAAGGTAATAAGACCAAATCCAAATAAATAAATAGTGTGTGACGTTTCGGTAACAACATTGTTACCATCTTCAGACAAAAATATTGAATGAGAAATTTTACCACAGCATCTTTTAAATAGTTACTGTTATCAAGTATTGCTGTGATAATATTTCTCATTCTGTACTTTTGTTTGAAGATGGTAACAGCGCTGTTACCGAAACGTCACACACTATTTGGATTTGGTCTTATTACTTTGTGTTTATAATCTATAATCCAAATTGTGCATTATCAATTATGATGTATAATTAAAGGGAGAGATGTCACTTTAGATAAATGAATATCATAATCCTCTTACAATATCAATGTTGTGTTATACACACAACTCTATTCATGATAAAATTGTGAAAAAAAAGTATTAAAATTACAAATATATTCTCACAATGAGTTTCTTTTTTATTTAAAAAACTTTTTATAAATACTGGAAATCAGCTCAATCAAAATGTTTAGCACAGATACCGGATACAACTCGATAATTGGTCGAGGATAATACCCAATATTTGTATATAACTATGATGCTAATCTGTTATTTATTTATTTTGTCCTACCAGGAGAATCCTGTATGGCACGATGTTAATCTGTTATTTATTTATTTTGTCCTACCTGGAGAATCCTGTATGGCACGTGTGCCCAATAAAGGCTATTGTTGTTGTTTGTTGTTGTTATTTAAAAAACGCTAGCTTTTAAGCATTAAAAATTTTCAGTTATAAATATCCACGCTGCGCGCGTTTATTTTTGTAAATAGTTCTGGTGCAATAAAGTCGATATTATAGTAAGTCCGTTGAAGAGCGATTAACTCTTGAAAGCTAGCGTTTTTTAAAATAAAAAAGATACTCATTGTGAGAATATAATTGTAATTTTTAACACAACTCTATACCGTTTAGCATTTTTTATTAGAGAGAGAGATTGAAACTGCTTTATTAAAATGTCCATATCCTAGGGATCCTTAGGGATGAAGTATACAATCATAAGCCACATTATATTGTATTATAAATTAACTTTATTTAATATTTTCGAATGGAAAATATGTCCAGGGTAACCTAGTGGCATCTGCCCGGTAAGCGGAACACTGTGGGTTCGATTCCCATCCCTGGACACTTTTATTTTTCCATTTATCATTACTCTTCACAATTCATTCTATCATACTTCATCCCTAATGATAGAAATAGTTGTTATTTCTACTTAAAATTATGATTTTTTGTTCAAAAGAAACAAATGCGGGATAATTTTCAAATGTCCTTCTACAAATCCATGTATAACAAATTTCCTATCCTCCAATTTACCTAGACTAATCTATTTTTAGCTTGATTGTCTTTATATAATTTTCCTGTATATAAATATCATATTACCATTAAGGCACTATTAAACAACGTAATAACACCAAATCCAAATAAATAAATAGTGTGTGACATTTCGGTAACAGCGTTGTTACCGAAACGTCACACACTATTTATTTATTTGGATTTGGTCTTATTATATTGTTTTATAATCTATAATCCAAATTGTGCCTTATTAAGGTACTATTACTTTATTCCTGTATGTATCCTACATTTCTACTTGGAGAATCTGTATAAGACTAAAAGGTCTTAATAAAGCTTTTTGTTGTTGTGTATTACATCATTTATATAAGGTTAAATAGACAGATATGGGAGGAAAATAATAGCAAGAGAATAAACTATCTATCCAACAAGGACACATGGCTCTAACACATGTGTTGTCAAGCTAAGGAAGTGCCACTATATCATCGATGCGTGTCAATTTTTTTTTTTTTGTCAGACATCAGCAGCCTTGCTACTGTCTGTATCTCTCAGGTTTCATACGTCTCAGGTTCTCTCATTCTGAGAAGTGACCTTGTAGCTTACATTTGTACAGTACCTCTTGTAAGAAACCATCTAAAACATAGATTCTCCCGGTCTCTCCCGGAGGTTGTCCCTTATTGGAGGTTGGATTCTATTTTAAGGTTCTCTCATTCCAAGAAGTGCCTGCCCAAGTCTGACCTTGTAGCTTACATTTGTACAGTACCTACTGTGAGAAATCATCTAAAATATAGATACTCTCGGTCTCTTTCGGAGGTTATCCCTTATTGGAGGTTGGATTCTATCTCAGGTTTCACACGTCTCAGGTTCTCTCATTCCGAGAAGTGACCTTGTAGCTTACATTTGTACAGTTCCTCCCGTGAGAAATCATCCAAAACATAGGTAGCCTTGGTCTCTCTCATTGGAGGTTGGATTATATCTCAAATTCTTCCATTCCGAGAAGTAGCTGTCAAGGTCTGACCTTGTAGCTTATATTTGCACAGTAGTTTTTCTTCCGTGAGAAACCTACTCAAAATATAGATAACTCCCTGACTCTCTCGAAGGTGGTCTCTCATCGGAGGTTGGAGTATTGTAGGTTCATTTATTAGTTTTATATATATTTACCAAGGTGGTTGCTCATTTGATGGGTGGATCATAAGAGGTCTTAACTTTGAATATAAAAAATAGTTTCAATTTTGGAACATATATTTTGAAATTTCTTTATTTTCTGTTGCCTGATACTTTTCCATTAAATCATTCTACCATCAATTTTTGGATTTCTATATAGAGTTCATAAAGCTACATCTCCCCTCTTCGTTTAAAATCGATGTAAATAACCTATGCACCATCCGTTGACCGACCGGACTTAGGTCGGTGACAAAGCCGCCACAACACCAGCTTTAGCCAATTTTTGGAAAATTCCACCTGGAGAACGTGGTTTCAGACACACAATGATCCTCTTCAGTATAGGGCGGCGTTGATTTCGTGAGATCCACAAAAGGGGGGAAGAATTGCCTTAAATCACCCGAAACTACCAAAGAGGTTGCTGGGAAAGTGGCCAATTCAGATTTTGCGCTTCGTTTCTTTGTCTATATTGACAGGAAAGATGTCTTTTATTATGATTCACTTCTTCCCGAAGAGCGCAAAGGACACTCTGAAATTTACGAAATATGGTTTTTGTTAACTTTGCTTAGATCTTTTTAAAGATACAGATTCCAAGAAGATTAATCAAACATTATTGATTTACAAGCGAGAGAACAAAATAAAACTTATAGTAAAGTTCCATAGAAACATTGTTACATAGTAAACAAAGAGAAACTTATCTTCTTACGGTTAGCGCCTATTTACCTGTGATCTTATATACATATACTCTGTGGGAACAATTAATTAATTAAACTTTAAATATATTTGCAACAGGGTTCTTTAAATAATTGGGTGAAATAAATAAACATCGTTGGCGATAAAAAAAAAAATCGATTTTGGTCGTACAGTAAACTCTCCTATAACGCGATTAATGTGTTCCGTGTTGTATGAAATCGCGTTATAGGAATTCGCGTTGTACGAATAAAACTTGTATAACGCGAATGTTGATAGGGTAAATTGTTCTATTTTATAACGCGTTATACGAAAATTCGCGTTGTATAAATAAATTTGTCGCAATTTTTTTATAGCGTTGTTCGAAATCGCGTTGTAAAAACTCGCGTTATAGGAGAGTCTACTGTATATTCACATATCCTTGCATCCCCTCGACGAATTTCCCTTTCATAATATTTCAAATATTTCTTTCCATCGTCAATCTCTTAAAACATCTTCATTCCTCCCCATCTCTCTCTTCTTAGTTTATTCACTTTCTCTCTCTCAAAGATAAGATGTTCAATGATGTGAAAGTGTATGAACTCTACCGCCCCACCCCACTTACTGTCTATCCTCTTACCGCCCCCTTTTTACTTTTTAATCAAACTTTTAAGCCCCCACTCCCCCTTGGTCGACAGCCTCTTATCACCTATTTACACAGGGCTACGACCCCTGTATTCTTGAAGGTGCGAGTCAACGTGGTATTCCGCCATATTTGGAAAGGAACGTTGTTGCTGAAGGTCATCGACATAAAGCAAGAATTGCTTCAATGGTCCCCGATTCTAGCAAAAAGTCCAAATCCCGCCAGTGAGTGCATGTAACCAAACGGGAGGAACTCACTGGCACGCTCGTAAGTTCAAAAATCGAACTGCGCTTTCTTACATGTGTAATATATGCGACGTACTTGCAGTAAAAAAATAATCACTAACTACTCACCATGATTAATCATGACCTGTACCACGTGTACTCTTGGAAGGAGTTAAAAGAAGATGGAAGAATTGGATGGGTTATATTGTAAAAGGAAATGGATTGATGAAGAAAGTTGTGGAAGGTGTAAAATGAATGGAAAGAGAAACGGTAGGAAGAGAATTGGACTGATGGACTGGATAGGAAGTTATGGAGAAATAAAATACACTCATAGACAAAACTTAAGGAAGTGGAAAGTCTTTGAATTCGTTCACACTTAGTTATCTCGTGTGTCTTCAATAAAGATCACTGTAATATCTTTAAGAGTTATTGTCTGAATACCGATATACATGCTAAAAGGTACAACATCCTTAAGTGTTATTCATGATTGTAAAAAGATTCAAGTAGAGAAACATGACGGCACTGGAGACCAAGACATACTTAGGATCAGAGAAACTGAAGAAGGATTTGTGGGTTAATCAAACTTTCTTTAGCAAAGATCCTTAATGCAACAACAACAACAAAAGCTTTATTAAGACCTTTTAGTCTTATACAGACCCTTCCAAGCAGAAATATAGGATACCCGAAGGAAAAACAGTGATAGAACTTAATGATAATATGATATTTATATACAGAGTAAATTTTATAAAGACTATCAAGCTAATAGATTAATCTGGGCAAATTGGAGGCAAACGAAGATCCTTAATGGTGAAGATCAATGGGGATGCTCATTGTAACACACTCTCTCTTTATCTCCATTTAAAAAAACTATTACAACTACATCGTAACCATGTAATAACCATTTGTAACTACTTCTACTGTAAGCACCATGCCACATGTCTACACGCGCGGATAAACCGTTTGGTACTTTTTTTTTGTTTGGTTATTCATACAACCTTCCAATACCAAAGATTCCAGACAGCCACTCTCCTAGGTATCACCAACATATGTTCAGCATCCCTAGAAAATCTCCCAAGAAAGAAATCTGCCTGGCGACACCTCATTAATTGGACTTCCACTGGCATTGTATATAAATCCAAGAATACTTAGGTCAGAAGGACATCCCGGGTAGTTGGCGACTTCTGTACGCTCCAGGAACCTGGGTTACTTAAATAAATAATTATTCATACTCACTGGTAGTGTTGGTCTTGTGCCAATGTCATTTAAAAGCAATCAATAAGGAAAAAAGTTATTAGAGAGTAGCGGAGTGTAATGATATTTGTTGAAAAGACAAAATGATACCGAAACTATGATGTTTTAAAAATGTGGAGAGAGCTACCTGTTGATTTCTTTCTTCCATCCTACTTCACCCCGTGTTTGCTGCCCATTCAAGAGTCATTTAAAGCAATCAATAAGGAAAGAGCTATGTAGAGAGTAGCAGGGTGTATAATGATATTTGTTAAAAAGACAAAATGATACCGAAACTATGGTGTTTTAAAAATGTGGAGAGAGCTACTACCTGTTGATTTCTTTCTTCTATCCCACCACACCCCGTGTTTGCTGCCCATGCAAGAGTCATTTAAAGCAATCAACGAAGAAAAAGTTATGTAGAGAGTAGCGAGGTGTATATAATGATATTTGTTGAAAAGACAAATGATACCGAAACTTTTTTTTTTTTTTATGTGGAGAGAGAGAGCTAACTGTTCTTTCTTCGAACCCACCACACCCCGTGCTGCCCACGCAAGACAATCCCTGTGGGGAAGGTGAGGTTGAAGGTGAAGGTTTACCCTACCCGGACTGGACTTGTGCAACTGTTTTCTCCCCCCTTCTCAACCTAATGGCCGGTGGTATCTCCACGCCGCCCACACTCAACCAGCTACGTTCTCGAGTATTGCACAAGTCGGACGAGTGGCTGTTGAATCATCTTACAGACTGGCTGGATCCTCCTTGTGATAAACTGCCATTCTTGGGAACAACGGTTTAGGTCGGTGTCGTCGCTGAAGTGAAGGAAGGTCGCCGAATCTTCTCTCGACGTTCACATTTTCCGCAGTAAAGGAACGTTGTCCCCTATAACGCGTCTTTTTGCCGCGGATTCCTCTCTCTTTGCAGGATCTGAATCCGAGTTTACACGTCCATCTACAACTTTCCAGAATGGTTGCAAGGTTTTCCAACGTCAACCTGCAACCCCAAAACACATTATTGACTTATTGACTCATCCATTGATGAGCTCAACACATCCCCAATAGACACCATCAACAAGCTACAGGCTTGATACCCTGATATGATTGAGTGGCGATAAGAAGAAGACGTCCATCTATACGGACATTTTATACGCCATTCCTTGGCGAAGTTTGTAATTTATTTCTTCGGTGTCGCTGGAGACCCGTTGGTGATATTCCCACGTACTCTGCATCAATGGCACCTTGTACATAGTAGTCATTATACCTAGCCTTTGTATGTTAATTTTTTTTTCACATCATCCTATCATTGTAATAATAATTGTGCTTACTGTGTACTTATGTAATTGACAATATGTTAATATATCATTTTTAATTGTATATATACTGATGGAGGTGTTGGAAAGCTGATGGTTAAAAATGATTTTTTTTGTTTGTACTTACCGAATTTACAAAAATCTGGTATTGTGGGAGACTCTTTCTCTTTGGCTGGAGTTGTGATGTTTGGCTGGAGTTGTGATGTTTGGCTGGTATTGTGATGTTTGGATGGTATTGTGATGTTTGGCTGGTGTTGTGATGTTTGAATATTGTTGTGATATTTGGATGGTATTGTGATGTTTGGCTGGTGTTGTGATATTTGGCTGGTGTTGTGATATTTGGCTGGAGTTGTGATGTTATGATAGTGTTGTGATATATGGCTGGTGTTGTGATGTTTGGATAGTGTTGTGGGAGGCTTTGAACAGAAGGGAAAGCGTTCTTTCTAGCTAAAGAACTTCTTAACAACGGCATACGCAAGTGGACCGGCCTTCCCACTACGTCTTCTTTCTAAGACGCTGTTATCAGAGGTGGTGTAACCCGTGATTTGTTGTTGCTATCATTTCTCAGGTCTCTACCGTGTTCTACCGATGCCATCACACGATCTATAGTTCTGATTACACAGAACAACAACACGCTCGACCACGGCATGGAGTCGATATAGGCAAATGGTATCAATTATTAATATATTTTCTTCAGAGAGCGGAAGAATAAAAAGTCTTATTCTTTCTATCTTGAAAACAGACATGATGATTTTGTTACAATTAAAAAAATATATATATTACCTCATATACACTCATGGACAAAACTTGAGGAAGTGGAATGTCTTCAACATCGCCTGTCGTCTTTTTTTTTTTTTGAAGGAGACAGAAGCAATTTTGATTATCTCCTGTATTTTCAATAAAGGTCACTGTAATATCTTTCAGAGTTATTGTCTGAATCCCGATATACATACTGAAAGCTACAACTTCCTTAAGTTTTGTCTCCCTGAGTGTATACCTAGGATCACGGTCAGTTTTTATTCCTTTTTTTCTTTCTTCAAAAACTTTGCGTTTTTTCTCCCTCACTTCTCGTGGTGTTTGTAATTAATATGGGATGATAGCTCTGACATTTATTTTTAAAATATTTTACAACAGGTATTTTTAACGATTTTCGATAACGTAATTTCTTTTTTTTTTTTTGTGTGTGTGGATTATTTAATTTTTTTTATTGCCCTTTTTCTCTTATCCTATCAGAGCTTTTGAATATTACAAAACACGTTGGAATTTTATGTTCTTCTTTTTTTTAATTCGCCCACTATTTCTTTGGTTTTTCCTATCTCGTTGCAACCTATGACCTTCAGGGATTCTAGCTCGTACACGTCCTTCCTGGATTCTGGACCCAAATTATTCTTTCTGGTTTTAAACCGTCCTGGACTATGGACCCAACTAATCCCTCTGGTTTGAGACCGTCCTGGACTATGGACCCAACTAATCCCTCTGGTTTGAGACCGTCCTGGACTATGGACCCAACTAATCCCTCTGGTTTGAGACCGTCCTGGACTATGGACCCAACTAATCCCTCTGGTTTGAGACCGTCCTGGACTATGGACCCAACTAATCCCTCTGGTTTGAGACCGTCCTGGACTATGGACCCAACTAATCCCTCTGGTTTGAGACCGTCCTGGACTATGGACCCAACTAATCCCTCTGGTTTGAGACCGTCCTGGACTATGGACCCAACTAATCCCTCTGGTTTGAGACCGTCCTGGACTATGGACCCAACTAATCCCTCTGGTTTGAGACCGTCCTGGACTATGGACCCAACTAATCCCTCTGGTTTGAGACAGTCCTGCACTATGGACCAAACTTATTCTTTCTGGTTTGAGACAGTCCTGGACTATAGACCAAACTTTTTCTTTCTGGTTTGAGACCGTCCTGGACTATAGACCAAACTTTTTCTTTCTGGTTTGAGACAGTCCTGGACTATAGACCAAACTTATTCTTTCTGGTTTGAGACAGTCCTGGACTATAGACCAAACTTATTCTTTCTGGTTTGAGACAGTCCTGGACTATAGACCAAACTTATTCTGTCTGGTTTGAGACAGTCCTGGACTATGGACCAAACTTATTCCATCTGGTTCTGAATCTTTTTAGACTTTGGATCTAGGTTATTCTTTCTGGCTCTCGGCCTCCTTCCTGGACTGTTCTCTCTGGGTCACGACCATCCTAGACTCGCTACCGACTGCGTTCTTTACTCGCACTGCATGTGAATAGCCAGGCGGTGTACTGGGAGTTACCCCGGGGTAAAGAATTAACAACAAATATTCGCATTCAAAACATTAAAAAATATATATTTGTAGCTAATCAAATATTAAACACATCAAGGATACACGTGAAAGACAAACTTTTTTGTGAGAAAAACATCTTCCTAAACCCCTCTCATACTCCCCTTTCTTAAACACAACCAGATATCGCTAAAATTACAAGAAATCGTCATCCCGATAAACCCATCGTTTCCTATCCGGCAACAAAATATTTCAGAAAATGATGCAAGGTGCCTCCAGGAACAATAATAACCAGTAGCCAGGAAGGCTGGCAACCTGATCTGACAGAAGGTGGCTGAAATAGCCCCGAGGGGGACAGGTTTAGTTTGGGACTTTCCCCCCTCACCGCGATCACCAAATATTTCTAGGAAGAAAGGGGCCATCTCTTGTGTCCGTCATTCCTTCTTGTTTGTTGTTTGTGGTGACGACTAAATATGCAGTTGTTGATTCGTCTTCTTCTTTTTTTCCTCCTTCTTCTTAGATGTTTTTGTTATCTTTATACCTACCTGTGTGTCTTATGTACACAATGACCTTGGTAGGCTTGCCTTGCGTGCCTGTTAATACGTTATTTTTCAATACTTCTATGAGAGAAATAAAAGGTAATAAGAACAAATCTCAATAAATAGTGGGTGACGTTTTGGTAATAGCGTTGTTACCGTCTTCAGACAAAAAGACTAAATAGAAATCATTTTCTTTTCAGCCAATAGGAAGAATAACTTCTTAGGTTCATTGGAGTCTTATCAAAAATGATAAGTAGTTTTCAAACGCTTTTCACAATTTTACCTTGAATAGAAGTTTCATTATATGGTTTATTGCAATTGTCCTGAGATTGCTAAATTGTGTTTGTACACTTTGGCGCTCAATTTTATTCTTTACTAGCGAATGTACCCGGCTTCGCCCGGGTTTTATCCGAGTAAAAGTTTGCATAACGAACATTTGTTAAAACGATTCTAGCAAACATCCAATCCTTACTGAATCTATACTCTCGATCATTTGAAAATTTTCCCGGTCCCTTGAAAAATACTCGATATAAAATCAATATTAATTGGTCCCCTTGGTAATTTGAAGTTGAAGGAATAGTATCTTGCCACAAACGAACATCCTACATTTCAGTGTGTGCTTGAAGAATCTGTATAAGACTAAAAGGTCTTAATAAAGCTTTTAGTTGTTGTTATATAAGACACCGTGAAAAAGTGTCTTAATAAAAAGTATTGATTAACGAATTTAAAAAATAAGAGGACATTCTCTCAATATAGTACTTTCAATATGTGTACAATCTGAAATCTCACACCTGACCTCTATCCAATTCACTTCTTCGTTTTCTCTCAAGGTCTTACAAGGTAACTTACACTCTGTAAAAAAAAAGCTATTTTTTCCCTCTCATCAGCCCACTCTCAATTATCTCACATCACCCCCAATTCTACCTGACTCTTCACTTAGATCATCCAATCAGTCCATATATGGGCTTGTGTCACCCACTGGACAAACACGCTGCTGTGTTTAACGCAGCTGACTAAATATAAAGCCGTGACGTCGTTCGTTGACCTTGATTCTGCCGGGCCAACTACTGTGGATCTACCGCCTGTGTTACACGCGTCCTATCCACCAATTCAGGTTTACACGATTTTTGTACTCTATACCTATAGAAGAAAAACATAGGTCGGGCAGAAGAGCTTCTTTTTAGAAGGGTGTCTTGACAAAAGTTACTATTTACGGGTTGTCACACAAAAATGGAATATACTAGGGCCTAAAGTAAAAGTAACTTAATACACAGAAAAACGTACACTCAAGAGTACAACACTAACAACAAAAAGGAGATAAAAACAACTCACGATTTGTTAAATAAAACAGTACTTATCTTTATTGTAGCGTTGGTAGGGATCGTACTCGGGTCACACCGGGATGCGAAGAGATCCCCAGAAACACCGAAAAATCACCTAGAAAAACACTTTAGCGTCTCCACACCAATTCTCCACGCTCTGGGCCCCCTCGCATTTATTTATTTCGTCTCAATTTACAGGTGTTACATTCGAGCACAGCTCGCGAGTCACCTTGTCCTGGCTATTTACACATGGCGAGTTGGTGGAGTAGAGGTGGTCCCCCTAGGCCTTGCAGGAGGACAGCTGTTGGGCGATGAGCTCTTGACTAAGTGTCAGGGCCGGATCGTCGGAATCGAGGATTGACATCTCCTTTATTTTGTAGAGTATCTTGTATGGTTGGATTATTTGAATTTTGCATTTGAAGGTATAATTTCTTAACGGAAGTTTGGTACATATCTTCTAGATCGGGTTGGTTCAAGTCCTCCTTCGCATTCCCCATGGCCACATTCGACCAATGACGTGAGAGATTGGTTCACTAACAAACGAAGACAACATTCTTCCCGCTAAAAACTGATCAGCAAAAACTGAAAATGTTTGTCAATATAATTTGACAGTTTTACCCGAAACCTTGTGCGATCGTCCTCTTATATAAAGAATCTCTTCTCTCCGACTTGTGTTTATACTTCTACTAGCCGAATGACCCGGGCAACGCCCGTGTTTTACCCGATTGAATGTTTTGATTCAAATACTATTTGTTACAATTATAAATTGGCGCCTTAATTAAATGCATATGTTAGTTAATAACTATAGCCTATGTGCTTTATCTGTCTATGTACTGTTGGCTTCCGTAGGCGTCTCTTACTGGGAAAAAGAAAGAGAGGATTCCATTTGGTTATTAACTAATACAGTAGAACTTGGATAATTCGAACTTCTTTAATTCGAAAACCTCTTTAATTCGAATATTTATCTTGGTCCCTAGAATTTCCTATATAAATAATTTAACATCTTTAATTCGAATTTTTGGATAATTCGAATTTTTTTATGGTCCCTTGGGGTTCGAATTATCCAAGTTCGACTGTATATGCATTTATTTAAGGAGCGACCCGCTCCAACACAATAGTTACAAAAACGGAAATGCGAGTGGGGGGGGGGGGGGCAAAGGTGGCGTGATCGTAGCCGACCAATAGGAGGGCGCCATTCCAAAAAAAAAGCAAACCGTGACAGAGGCGACGAAGAATGACGCTCGTAACTGTATATAGAATAGCCAATAGGGAGATTGTCGTTGTACTAACTCTACTCCTATTTTTAATGGATCTCCAATTAACTTAAACAAAATCTAATTTAGTCTTCGTTTTCTGTTAGTGAGGATCTATTCACTACAATATCGTAAATATAGAGGCTACCTGGCCGGAATTCATAGTTCTTTAAATTAAAGATACTTCGGCCAGTATAAATCTTTGTATTACCTCGACGTTTCGACAAAAATCTTTTGTCCTCGTCAGGAGCAAACAAAAATTAAACAACAACAAAAAAAATTAAATATCGCGTGAGAACGCCCTTGGAACTTTAGAAAGATTTTTAACGCCTTGCTAAATGTTTAATTTTTGTTTGCTCCTGACGAGGACAAAAGATTTTTGTCGAAACGTCGAGGTAATAAAAAGATTTACTGGCCGAAGTGTCTTTTATTTAACCCGGCAGCGGTCGCGCCCTCTTTTATACCTTGAAAGGTCGCGGTGGGTAAAATTTACCCACTTTTAAAAACCTAAATAAATCAAATATTCTTTTCAATATTTTTATTGTTTTCTATGTTAGAATAATGATTTGTCTATTAAATAACTTTACATAAAATCCTGAGATATAAAAATCATATTTTATTTATTTTATTAATAACAAATCAAAATATCAAATATTTATGATATATTTGACTATTTTATGAAAATAAAAATATATATTGAAGATAGGTTATAAAATATAAATTTGTATGAAAGTTATCACTTCCTTTCATAGAAATTAGGACTTGTTTCGTCCTTTATGACATTCTTGACAAATTATTACAGAGTGTTCCTTACACAAAAAAGCAAAACAGTACTGGCAATGTTGAATAGTTTTCTGTCCTATTTTTCTTTCTGGAATTTCTTGCATCGATGTCTTTCTCCTATTTTTGGCTTTTTAGATGGACCAGGCTCTAAAAAATTAAAAATATCGGATGCCTTTTCCTTTATTTCACATGGCATTCTTCCGCTTACTGTGCGAACTTTGACCATCTCTTCAATAAGATCTAAGAATAAGGTTTTCGAAAAATGACGTCTTGATTTAACCTTTGATGCGTTGCCATTTGCAAAATGAATTATCTGTGAATTTATTGCCCCAATATTTAAAAGTGAATAAAAAATAACCATGGGCCATCTTCTTGAATTTCTAGCACAGTTATATGTAGCTGTCATTTCGTCCATCATATCTACACCACCCTTTGTCATATTTATGAAATAAAAGGATTTAAAAGCGCGAATGTTTCTTTTATACATAAAACGAACTTCTACTGTCCTTACTGCGATGAAAAAATATATTGGGAGGGCTTGGCTCATCAGTGGTGAACCCTCCCAGCGGTTTCGCCAATTTAATCCACCAGACCGCTTCTCAGAGCTCTAATATTGTATTGGATCATTCTGCTTTTATATGCTACACTGAAGGATGTAATCTTAGAAATGGTTTTCAAGTAAACTATGGACATAAGCTTATAGGACAGTAGAATTATATTCAAATATTTGCTTCGAGCAATGCTCTTCAGCAAACTATAAAGACAAGATCATTAGAAATAAATTAACACAAAGCAATAACGCGCCATCTATACATATAAAATAAAAGGATTTAAAAGCGCGAATGTTTCTTTTATACATAAAACGAACTTCTACTGTCCTTACTGCGATGAAAAAATATATTGGGAGGGCTTGGCTCATCAGTGGTGAACCCTCCCAGCGGTTTCGCCAATTTAATCCACCAGACCGCTTCTCAGAGCGGTCATATTATAAAACATTATCATCTCTGGCTTTTTCAATTCTCCCGTTGAATCATCTATATTTGCATCGTGGTGCAGAGTTGAAAGCATAAGTACAACTTTATTCTCTTTAGGCTTGTATGAAAGAAGTGTCATTTCACTTTGAAAGCCAAAAACACTAGTGTGTACATTTCTACCTCTGCTGATGACAAACTCTGAGGGGATTTCCTTTTTATTTCTTTTTAAGGTACCAACAATTGTTAGTCTTTATTGTTGTAAAAGTTTTAGAGCTAAAGAATAACTGGTGAACCAGTTATCCATTGTTACATTTCGGCCAGTTCCCTTGATTGGCTCACACAATCGTTCCACAACGTCACTTGGACTGTTGCTGACATTGTAAGGACCTTCAGGGTTTTTTCCTGAATAAATCTCCAAGTTACAAGTATAAAACATTTTTGAATCCACGAGAGAAAATAATTTTATTCCATATTTATTGTGTTTACTCGGAATATACTGCCTGAAATTGCATTTCCCTCTGAAAGCGTCAAGCTTTCCATCCACCGTTGTATATTCCGAAGGAGAATAATGCTTTTGGCAATTTTTTACAAAAGTATCAAGAATCAATCTCACAGCTGCTAATTTATCTTGACGAAGTCTTTCATTTCTCGTAGCTTTGTCATCAAAACGAATTACTCTGAGAAGAAATCGGAATCTGTTTTCAGAAATAGCTATTCTACACAATTCAAATACAGTACTATCTCTTGCCCATGCATCATCTGTATTCAATTTATTCGCTTTCATGACCCCAAGAAAGTAAATAATTCCCAATAAAGCTTTAATTTCATGTAGGTTTGTCAAATTAGCATCTCTTTCTCTGCTCTAGTTCTGCTGAATATTCCTAATGTAAATGTTAGTATTTGTAACTATGCATTCAAGTATATTGTCATCTATAAAGAGATTCCAACAATCTAATATCGATTTAGCATTTTTTGCTTCACCCTTTACCCCTGGTAGATGGGTGATAATATTTTCACTGCGAGTTCCAACATTTTTTTGGGGAAGAGCTTTCTTCCATTTAGTCTTTTGGTCCTTTCCTATATAGTAATTGAAGCTTGGATCCTCATTGTTTTCTTCTTCTGATAATGTATACTGTTCAGTGTCTGTACTCCAATTCCTCTCTTCTATATGATCATCAGTTTCTGATTCCTCATCATCGGGATTTGGAATATTTATAAAATAAAAGGATTTAAAAGCGCGAATGTTTCTTTTATACATAAAACGAACTTCTACTGTCCTTACTGGGATGAAAAAATATATTGGGAGGGCTTGGCTCATCAGTGGTGAACCCTCCCAGCGGTTTCGCCAATTTAATCCACCAGACCGCTTCTCAGAGCTCTAATACTGTATTGGATCATTCTGCTTTTATATGCTACACTGAAGGGTGGAATCTTAGAAATGGTTTTCAAGTAAACTATGGACATAAGCTTATAGCTGAAGAGCATTGCTCGAAGCTAATATTTGAATGTAATTCTACTTTCCTATAAGCTTATGTCCATAGTTTACTTGAAAACCATTTCTAAGATTCCACCCTTCAGTGTAGCATATAAAAGCAAAATGATCCAATACAGTATTAGAGCTCTGAGAAGCGGTCTGGTGGATTAAATTGGCGAAACCGCTGGGAGGGTTCACCACTGATGAGCCAAGCCCTCCCAATATATTTTTTCATCGCAGTAAGGACAGTAGAAGTTCGTTTTATGTATAAAAGAAACATTCGCGCTTTTAAATCCTTTTATTTTATATGTATAGATGGCGCGTTATTGCTTTGTGTTAATTTATTCCTTATTGCCTTGTCTTTATAGTTTGCTGAAGAGCATTGCTCGAAGTAAATATTTGAATGTAATTCTACTGTCCTATAAGCTTATGTCCATAGTTTACTTGAAAACCATTTCTAAGATTCCATCCTTCAGTGTAGCATATAAAAGCAGAATGATCCAATACAGTATTAGAGCTCTGAGAAGCGGTCTGGTGGATTAAATTGGCGAAACCGCTGGGAGGGTTCACCACTGATGAGCCAAGCCCTCCCAATATATTTTTTCATCGCAGTAAGGACAGTAGAAGTTCGTTTTATGTATAAAAGAAACATTCGCGCTTTTAAATCCTTTTATTTTATATGTATAGATGGCGCGTTATTGCTTTGTGTTAATTTATTCCTTATTGCCTTGTCTTTATAGTTTGCTGAAGAGCATTGCTCGAAGTAAATATTTGAATGTAATTCTACTATCCTATAAGCTTATGTCCATAGTTTACTTGAAAACCATTTCTAAGATTCCATCCTTCAGTGTAGCATATAAAAGCAGAATGATTCAATACAGTATTAGAGCTCTGAGAAGCGGTCTGGTGGATTAAATTGGCGAAACCGCTGGGAGGGTTCACCACTGATGAGCCAAGCCCTCCCAATATATTTTTTCATCGCAGTAAGGACAGTAGAAGTTCGTTTTATGTATAAAAGAAACATTCGCGCTTTTAAATCCTTTTATTTTATATGTATAGATGGCGCGTTATTGCTTTGTGTTAATTTGGAATATTATTATCATCACGGAGAAAATCAGCATTTGAAAGCATTTTATGTAAAATAATGTAAAAAGAGGAAATAAAATATAAATACTACCTTATTGTTGGAAGAATAGATTGTATTATTGCACTTGGGGCAGCAAAACCAAACAACAAGAAGCCAGAAAGTAACTCGAAACTTAATTACGCAAACCAAAACCAAAAGCGTTAAAAGGTCGCGCTGGGTAAAAATTACCCAATGACGAGAACTCAAAAGGTCGCACTGGGTAAAATTGACCCAAACATGCTAATAATATGAATATATGTCATAAAATTAAAATTATAGGTTTATTATAATAATCTTTAGATAGATTTAGAAAGGTACTGAGAATATATTTTAAATATATATTTTTTTTAATATAGAAATATTTTCGAAAAGTTCCTTCTGGGTAATTTTTACCCATTGCGACCGCTGCCGGGTTAAAGAAATAATTCACTACAATGTGTTTGTGTGGCTACACGTGTTGAAGGAGGTCGATTTTTACAATTTGTACATTTACAAGGTGGAGGTTACTTGCACTCACTCTCATTGGTGGAGTTGGATTCGGGTCTGAATTCAGGAAAACCATTGAAATAATAATGATATATTAGAGTATAATTTTGGAAGAAGTTAAGTATAATATAATAACTTATAATTTGCAGATTTTGAACATTTAGTTTAAACACACACTTGTGTGTGTGGCAATACACGTAGAGCGGAAAGGAAAAGAAAGAAACGACTCAATTTATTAAAAAATAATAATAATAATGGAACATGACTACAGGGAGAAATAAAAATAATGGCTCAAGTTAGATAAACAGCTATCTCTAGATTACCGAGCGCGTGTAGGCAGCGAGTCCAGTTTCCGATATCTATACTCCTCTAAGTCTTTTTGTTGGATCGTTTTTTTTAAAGACAACTCTAAGATTTATAAAATTAATTTATTAATTTTTTTCTTTGTCGTCTGTTTTTGCACAAGTTGAATCTGGTTAGAACGATGTATCTAAATTAGATGATTCTTTTGATGCCTTTTAAATACGAGGTAATTAACTCTCTCTATATATCTAAAAATGTTTAAAGTTTAATAAATTAATTTTATAAATCTGAGAGTTGTCTTCAAAAAACGATCCAACACTTTTTCTTTATTAATTTCTATATGAATATATATTATATTATGAATTATATATGTGTGTGTGTGTTTTACAAATTATGCTTCACACATACACTGTGATGATTTCAACCCGGATAAATTGGCGGCACTTCAGTACGTGGCTCCAGGAATCTGGGTCACATCAAGAGAAAGAGCATCGAGTATCTAGTAACCAATAATGTTTTGTTTTGATATAAACACATTACCTCAGTATGAAGCCTCAACGGTTTTGTGTGTATATGGGGGTGAAAAACATTTCCCGCAACAGAATTTCCAAAGCTACTACCAACGACAGAGAAATCTCGAGGGATCACACAAGGAAGAGGAAGACCAATTATAGTGATAACATCAAGAAATGGACGGATTCATATCTCAAGAGAGAGGGGAAACCAAATAGAATAATAATATTTAAAAAAAAAAACAGCGTTGGTAGACAACTTTGGTAACGTTTGAGGTGAAGACATTTCAATTTGAACAACTGTCCCAAATTGAAGACTCATTTGTTGACAACGACGAAATCCGGGATTGCCTAAAACATGGTACTCTGAATGGTGCAATATACCGATATAAGACTAACGATATGTAAAAAAAAAAGTACAAAAATGTACGGCGATCAAGTTGATAAATTAAGGCATCTCTCCTGGATCGTGCAGCTGAAAGTTGTATTTTCTTCATAAAATCGGGTCCATTAATAACATCTTTCTCTCTCTTCGGCAGTACAAATACTACAATAGGAAGGATACAGAGAAGATTAGCATGGCCCCTATGTTCGGCGGTACAACTACTACAATAAGAAGGATACAGAGAAAATTAGCATGACCCCTGTGATACCAGTTCGGTGGTACAACTACTACAATAGGAAGGATACACACGTGTCACACGTTAAAAAGCTGGTCCAGACATTTAAAAAAATGATGAAAATGAAGTTGTAATTCATCGTGGTTATCCAGTGTCTTCAGGCCATTTCCCTTCAGATTGAGGATTGTATATATAAAACCCCAACCTCCCCCACCTACCCCACAAACACGAGGTAAAGGCCACCAGGTCATTGTCCCCTAGCTGTAAAAATCTGTCGTGAAATTTCTAGGCCTCCCCTCCCCACACCTCGATTATCTTTTTTGGTTCTTGACCTTTTACTTTCGTCGTCCCACATATCTTTAATTGACTTTCCATTTCTTTTGGTTTATTTACCCATCTTTTCTCCCTCTCTCTTTTTTTTGTTGGAAATTGTGTTGTATAATGGTGGATAATCCTTTTATTTTTTCACTTCTTCTTTCTTATTGATTTAAAAAAAAAAGGAGTTATATATGATACCACGTTTTAAAAGGAAATATATGATAAATTTAGATTATAGATTACAGATAGAATAAAATTATCTTATTTTATTGTAAAAGGTATTATAGTTAAATAACACCATTTTAATTAAAACATACACCAAGGGAATGGTATTTTATGTTTTGAATTATATAGTTGACTATGATATAGTGTGTGGGTTAAAAAATTAAAGTTGGTAACTCGATTGGGATTTTTGAAAACTGGTGGAATTATAACCGGAGTTGAATTAAAGTGATTTTATTGTATTACTTTTTTAAAATAATTTAAATATTTTCTAAAATTTGTGTGAAATGTGTCAAAAGGATAATAGATGTATATGCCATAGTTATTGCCTGTGACTTCCATTGTTCTTTTAATCCTTTTTCAAATACAAGGTTGTCCCAAAAGTTCGTGTTTTTCTTAAAACATTTTTCTTATTACTTGGTGAATAATATTATTATGGAAAATACATAATACAATTACTTTATACATAATACTATAAGACATTATACATAACAGCAAATAATATTGGTATTTCAATTTTTTGCAAGTGTTTACCAACTTTTGGGACAACTTTGTACTTGAACATTTTTTTTTTTTTGATATAATGTAACGGTAAAGGATTCTGAGTTGGTTTCTCTGGTTTAAGAACCACTATTATCTTATAGTGCCATCTCTGATACAGTTCAGCCATTTTGAATGCCATTTCATCCTTTTCTTAATTATCTTTACCTCTTTGTACTTCTAATTCCAGACCATTGTTTGAGAACTAGCTAAGTAGTTATACCATTTTTTAAAAAATCACAAAGCATTAGGGTGCTATGTACAATAAATTATACCATTTAAGCATATTTTATAAATAAAATTTCTTCTTACACTGTTTTTACTGCAGTAAAAAAATATATATACTGAATGACAAAACTTAAGGAAGTTGTACCTTTTAACATGTATATCGGGATTCAGACAATAACTGTGAAAGATATTACAGTGACCTTTATTGAAGACACACCAGATAACTAAGTGTGAACACAATTGCCTGTAAAAAAAAATGTAATTTTTTAACAGGTACAATTTCCTTAAGTTTTGTCCATGAGTGTATTAATAAATATTTGCATATCGAGCATTGCTCTTCCAGATACAATTCACATTAGTGTGATGTACAAGAAGTGCGGCATCATTGTTTATTCCTGCTCTCTGTAGGTTGGTAACAAATTCTTCATGGTGTAATCTGTAAACCAAATTGTGACATTTTAGGGCAAATCTTCCAACCCTATCATAGACCCAGTCTACCTCGCAGCTTGTTGCCTCGAGGTATTCTAAATATAGGAGGAGAGTTTGGACATGTGGATGACATATCTAATCAGCAACCCCAGCCTCCTATCTGCCGCAGCTGGCCGATTACCTCCGCAGCAGCCTATTCTCACACTGGAGGCTATATGCAAATTTATTGTCATGGTTCGCAAGCTACTCTTGTGATGCCACACAGAAAGACAATCCATCATTACGAGTTGGCTTCTTGCCATTGATAGAAATTAATCGTGTGGCAGCAGCCTTGGCCCTCACTAGTTGTTCGCATAAAGTTGCATACCCATTGTAAATATGCAAAGTTAGTTTAAAAGTTGCATACATAAACAAGAAAAAAGTATAATTTGCTGATTTTACATGTGATTTTACATATTTTAGTTGCAGAATTGCTGATATAATTTAGCCAAGGTCAACTGATAAGTCATGTGATGGCTGCAATCATCAGTTGACAACAGGAGGTCGTTGTGTTTCTCTCCTTGGTTGTTAAAATAGGTCCAAAATCTCCTCCTTATTTCTCTAATGGTGGATACAGTCCTATATAGAAAAGATTTTCTGTCTGGAACAATACCCAATTATATCTTTTTTTTGGAAGAGTGGTTAAACCGTTGATGTCTGATAACCCCGGCCCGGGATCAAATCCCCCGCATTGGACACTTTTTTTTTCTGGAGTGAGAGGAAAAAAAATCACCAATATTACCTTATTTTATTGATGAAGCACAATTTGAACTATAGATTATAGATACAAGAAAATAAGACCTAATCCAAATAATTTAATAGTGTGATTACAACGCTGTTGCCGAAACGTTGCACACTATCAATTTTATTTTGGATTAGGTCTTATTTTCTTATACCTTATTTTGATAAGGCACAATTTGGATTATTGATTATAAACACAAGGTAATAAGACCAAATTCTTGGTCCTTGGATTTGGTCCTATCACCTTGTGTATACCTTATTTTATTATTTTTATTTTAAAAGAAATAAAAGAAATCGGCGCAAATTATAAATTTAGTGTCTTTAATTGTATAAGCATGGTGTATATTTGTAGATAAGGAATATGTTGGATTGGATATGTTGAGACCTGTTTGTTAGATTTCTGCAGGAGGTATTCTCCCAAGCCCCAGTAACAACAGCGCAGTTTGTAGATAATGGATTGAGGGCAGAGCCACTGTGTGGCAATTCCAGTTACTATCTCCGTGTAAATACACCATTGTTTCTCTCAAGAACAAATCCAACATGGCTGCTGCTGATCCCTGCAGCAGGTTGATAAGGATTGGCTATCTCTTATCTTATCCCCCGACTCCCAAAAACCTTCCTCCCTTTATCTGAAATTGGATTTTTTATCCGAAACAAAGTCCTTCATCATATAGCTCTGTGATTAGACAGTAATAAGACCAAATCCAAATAAATAAATAGTGTGTGACGTTTCGATAACAGCGTTGTTACCATCTTCAGACAAAAGTACTGAATATTGTATCACAATAGGCCAATTAGAAATCAAAGCTCATTCAGTACTTTTGTCTGAAGATGGTCACAACGCTGTTACTGAAATGTCACACACTATTTATTTATTTGGATTTAGTCTTATTACCTTGTGTTTATAACCTATAATCCGAATTGTATGCCATATCTTCCATTCAATACTTTTGTCTGAAGATAGTAACAACGCTGTTGCCAAAATGTCACGCACTATTTATTTATTTGGATTTGGTCTTATTACCTTGTGTTTATAACCTATAATCCGAATTGTATGTCATATCTTCCATTCAATACTTTTGTCTGAAGATGGTAACAACGCTGTTGCCAAAATGTCACGCACTATTTATTTATTTGGATTTGGTCTTATTACCTTGTGTTTATAACCTATAATCCGAATTGTATGCCATATCTTCCATTCAATACTTTTGTCTGAAGATGGTAACAACGCTGTTGCCAAAATGTCACACACTATTTATTTATTTGGATTTGGTCTTATACTCAAAGGTATTCAAGAGCATACCATGGACATATGGGGACACTAGAAGTATATACACTAATGGACAAAGCTTAAGGAAGAGGAAAGTCTTTGATGTCACCGGTTGTCTATTTTTTCGAAGGAGACAGAGGCAATTTTGTTCACACTTGGTTATCTTGTGTGTCTTCAATAAAGGTCACTGTAATATCTTTCAGAGTTATTGTCTGAATCCTGATATACATACTAAAAGGTACAACTTCCTTAATTTTTATCTATGTGTGAATACAGTTAAACCTGTCTATAGCGCCCCCCCTCTTGGGTCTCACTAAAATAGGGTGCTATAGAGAGGGGGTGCTATAGACAGGTCACTTTTAATGTAAATCGCATCGTACTACGTATTTAAAATCGGGCGTTATAGAGAGGGAGGTGCTATTTAGAGGGGGCGCTATAGACAGGTTTAACTGTATGTAGTAAATGTTGGGTATTATAGTAAGTTGAATTAGAAAGGTTATAGTGCAGTTTTAGGGTTAATTCTTCGTTTTAAAACCCGAAGAGTATCAAGTTTTCTACTTCCAGGAAACACCACGTCGGTCCATCTTGCTTGCTCACAGCTCTGCAACTGCTGACCAAGCAACGCAGAGTCATTTCTTTTGTGTTGTTTGTCCTCATAATTCTACAGGACAATAAGCATTCCCTCTATCCTGGAACTTCCCATTTGTTGTCTGTGAGGTTATTTTTACGGTACCTCTTAACTATATCCACACACTCTGTCTCTAGCTTGCTTTCTCTCAATTCTTATCTGTCAGATAGCCAAATCTATATTTGATAGAGTCAATAAGGCACAATTTGGATTATCGATTATTAACACTAGGTAGATAATATGATTAAACTGGCGAAACCGCTGAGAGGGTTCACCACTGATGAGCCTGGCCCTCTCATTAATTTTTCCATTGCAGTAAGGGCAGTAGAAATTGTTTAATATCAAAAATAATCTTACGCCTTTAAAATAGTTTTGAATTTTGACTAGGCAGATAAGTCATTATATTAGCGATCAAATGTTGTGGCCCATTGTACATATTACATTTAAAGCCCCGAAATATATAGAGAGGAAAGAAGTAACGGCCGTTGGAAGCAAGCCTTGTTGTTCCAATGACGAGCGTGCTAAGAGTTCCGGATGCCGTCCACACATGTGTAGTGAGGTGTTCTCCTAGCTCATGCTTGCCGAGGTGTAGTGAGGCCACCACACTACTGCCCGTATATTTAGTGAAGCTTTGTCCCAATCCGCGCTCGCTGAAGCAAAGTGTGGTCACCACACATTCATACAATGGGCGGGAAAAGGAATTCTATGGTGGGGTCCACAGACCTGCTGGGACTTAGCTAGAGTGGTCTACTCATCCCCACACCTTAGGAGGAGTCTTCACACCTTGGGTGGCCCTATCAGGATCCAGATGTACTTCACCTCTCCTCCCAAACACAAGGTAATAAGACCAAACCCAATATAAATAAATAGTGTGTGACGTTTCGGCAATCGGCAACATCAAAGACTTTCCACATCCTTAAGCTTGATCCACCAGTGTGTTTGGGCTAACTGGGAAGCTTTGTGCCATCCCAGTTATGTGCTGTGACAAGTTGCGAGGCCCAGATGTTGCAGCAGTCCTGACAGTAAACAACAAAGATAGTGGCCGTGTTAGGGTCAAGGCTTTGACTGGTTGACCCAGAACCATTCAGGAACACTCCTAACTGATAATGGACGACCTGCGCATATTTCTTACTGAACAGTGGGCATCCCTACTCCTGTTTTATCTCTGTCTCCTTCAAAAAAGTAGACAGCCATTGACATCAAAGACTTTCCACTTCCACATGGTAATAAGACCAAATCTAGCTGGATTTGGTTTTATTATTTTGTGTTTATAATCTATAGTCCAAATTGTGCCTTTCCACTTCCTCAAATTTTATTCATGAGTGTAGATATGTTTGATAAGGTAGCACAATTTGGATTATAGATTATAAACACAAGGTAATAAGACCAAATCCAAATAAATAAATAGTGGTAACAGCGGTGTTACCGAAACGTCACATACTATTTATTTGTTTGGATTTGGCCTTATTACCTTGTAGATGTGTTTGTGTTTAGCAGTATAGTTGAGTTTCCAATGACATGTCATAACCTAACAACATGTTTTACAAGTGGTTTCACATCAAAGCTCCCTCATGATTTCAACTGAAACAAAGTCTCTGTTAGGAAAACACCTCCAGGATGGACTAGGTTTACCATGGTTTCTCATGGGACATCTTTCCCTTTAAGAGAGAGGAAAGCAAGCAGTTTGCATACCCTGGGGAGTTATGCAATTATGGAGGAGAATGATTCATTCATTTCTTTCTGCCTGACTTGAAGACAATGGCATTTGTCCTAGTACCACGGTTGCAACAGGATTTTTTTTTTTTTTGAGCCGTGTCAAGCACAAAATTCTTTTTGTTTCATTATTATTCCGGGTGAATCAGTCCCAAGACTGGCACGACTCCATAACCATCTGGTAGTAAGATTTTACCTTGGTCCCCAGCTTTTCCATTCATTGGGGGATTTTCATGGGAAAAATGAGGTGTGCATGTTCTTTTTTTTAATATTGCCCTTCCCCAGCCATGTTTTGTCGACTTAATAGTAGATTTATCCACCGTTTTTAGAAGCCGTTTCCAACTCGATCATACAGTATATCAGGATGGAGACTTATCCCAGTCTCTACCTGACCAACTTTGTGATCTAGTTGCTAATCATAATGGTTGTTCATGTGTTTGTATTTTTTTTTTACTTATCCCTAAGTACAGGCCATGATAATCATGGTGGGTAGAAGTAGGCAACTGCTTTTACTGTAAGTACACCACATGTCTACACATGTGAAAAGCAGTTTGACATGTGTTGTATATACAGTAGAATCTCCCTTACCAGAAACTCGCTATAGAGGACACCTCTAAACAACACTGAAAGTTTTTACCACCAAAATTTCCCTCCCATTATAAATAAGTTTACGCTAGCAGTCATTCTTGCTAGTAGACACCTCCAAACAACGGACAATTTCCTAATGCATCATTTTATTGATTTTTTACATAATAGACATTTCCTGATTGTGGACAATTCAGAAAAATCAAAGTTTAACAAATAATATATCCATATTTGAAAAAAAAATCATTTTAAAATGTTTAACGGCATTTAACTAGCTTACTATAACCATTTATTAAGTGTTAAACAAGGATATAATATGCTGATAAGGCACAATTTGGATTATAGATTATAAACACAAGGTAATAAATCCAAATAAATAAATAGTGTGTGACGTTTCGGTAACAGCGTTGTTACCATCTTCAGACAAAAGTACTGAATGATGGTAACAACACTGTTACAGAAATGTCACACACTATTTATTTATTTGGATTTGGTCTCATTACCTTGTGTTTATAAGATATAAAATGCTATAATAATAAATGTAATATATACATAAAGATTATTTTTTAGTTTTAACATAAAACTATAGCAAATCTGTGGGAAGAGGACATCTCTAAGGACACCTTGGCTTTGTAATTAGATGTTACAGGAGGGTTGGCTACTGTAATGACAATTCTGTGGGCAATTGATATAACTTGGTTGGTTCCTAATGTACAGTAAAACCCATTTAATACAACCTATTATATTTTATATATACAGTAGAACTACCTCCCTGTAAAGGACAACACCTAATTACAGAGCCAAAGTGTCCTTTAGGGATAGGTGTTCTCTTACCGGAGAGTTGCTAAATAATAAAAATGGTAATTTTGCAAATGAAAACTGTCCTTTACAAAGAGGTGTCCTCTAGCGTGAATTTCCTTTACAGAGAGGTGTCCTCTAGCGTGAATTTCCTTTACAGAGAGGTGTCCTCTAGCGTGAATTTCCTTTACAGAGAGGTGTCCTCTAGCGTGAATTTCCTTTACAGAGAGGTGTCCTCTAGCGTGAATTTCCTTTACAGAGAGGTGTCCTCTAGCGTGAATTTCCTTTACAGAGAGGTGTCCTCTAGCGTGAATTTCCTTTACAGAGAGGTGTCCTCTAGCGTGAATTTCCTTTACAGAGAGGTGTCCTCTAGCGTGAATTTCCTTTACAGAGAGGTGTCCTCTAGCGTGAATTTCCTTTACAGAGAGGTGTCCTCTAGCGTGAATTTCCTTTACAGAGAGGTGTCCTCTAGCGTGAATTTCCTTTACAGAGAGGTGTCCTCTAGCGTGAATTTCCTTTACAGAGAGGTGTCCTCTAGCGTGAATTTCCTTTACAGAGAGGTGTCCTCTAGCGTGAATTTCCTTTACAGAGAGGTGTCCTCTAGCGTGAATTTCCTTTACAGAGAGGTGTCCTCTAGAGTGAATTTCCTTTACAGAGAGGTGTCCTCTAGAGTGAATTTCCTTTACAGAGAGGTGTCCTCTAGAGTGAATTTCCTTTACAGAGAGGTGTCCTCTAGCGTGAATTTCCTTTACAGAGAGGTGTCCTCTAGCGTGAATTTCCTTTACAGAGAGGTGTCCTCTAGCGTGAATTTCCTTTACAGAGAGGTGTCCTCTAGCGTGAATTTCCTTTACAGAGAGGTGTCCTCTAGCGTGAATTTCCTTTACAGAGAGGTGTCCTCTAGCGTGAATTTCCTTTACAGAGAGGTGTCCTCTAGAGTGAATTTCCTTTACAGAGAGGTGTCCTCTAGAGTGAATTTCCTTTACAGAGAGGTGTCCTCTAGAGTGAATTTCCTTTACAGAGAGGTGTCCTCTAGAGTGAATTTCCTTTACAGAGAGGTGTCCTCTAGCGTGAATTTCCTTTACAGAGAGGTGTCCTCTAGAGTGAATTTCCTTTACAGAGAGGTGTCCTCTAGCGTGAATTTCCTTTACAGAGAGGTGTCCTCTAGCGTGAATTTCCTTTACAGAGAGGTGTCCTCTAGCGTGAATTTCCTTTGCAGAGAGGTGTCCTCTAGCGTGAATTTCCTTTACAGAGAGGTGTCCTCTAGCGTGAATTTCCTTTAAAGAGAGGTGTCCTCTAGCGTGAATTTCCTTTAAAGAGAGGTGTCCTCTAGCGTGAATTTCCTTTACAGAGGGGTGTCCTCTAGCTTGGATTTCCTTTACAGTGAGGTGTCCTCTAGAGTGAATTTCCTTTACAGAGAGGTGTCCTCTAGCGTGAATTTCCTTTACAGAGAGGTGTCCTCTAGCGTGAATTTCCTTTACAGAGAGGTGTCCTCTAGCGTGAATTTCCTTTACAGAGAGGTGTCCTCTAGAGTGAATTTCCTTTACAGAGAGGTGTCCTCTAGAGTGAATTTCCTTTACAGAGAGGTGTCCTCTAGAGTGAATTTCCTTTACAGAGAGGTGTCCTCTAGCGTGAATTTCCTTTACAGAGAGGTGTCCTCTAGCGTGAATTTCCTTTACAGAGAGGTGTCCTCTAGCGTGAATTTCCTTTACAGAGAGGTGTCCTCTAGCGTGAATTTCCTTTACAGAGAGGTGTCCTCTAGCGTGAATTTCCTTTACAGAGAGGTGTCCTCTAGCGTGAATTTCCTTTACAGAGAGGTGTCCTCTAGCGTGAATTTCCTTTACAGAGGGGTGTCCTCTAGCTTGGATTTCCTTTACAGTGAGGTGTCCTCTAGCGTGAATTTCCTTTACAGAGAGGTGTCCTCTAGCGTGAATTTCCTTTACAGAGAGGTGTCCTCTAGCGTGAATTTCCTTTACAGAGAGGTGTCCTCTAGCGTGAATTTCCTTTACAGAGAGGTGTCCTCTAGCGTGAATTTCCTTTACAGAGAGGTGTCCTCTAGAGTGAATTTCCTTTACAGAGAGGTGTCCTCTAGAGTGAATTTCCTTTACAGAGAGGTGTCCTCTAGCGTGAATTTCCTTTAAAGAGAGGTGTCCTCTAGCGTGAATTTCCTTTAAAGAGAGGTGTCCTCTAGCGTGAATTTCCTTTAAAGAGAGGTGTCCTCTAGCGTGAATTTCCTTTACAGAGAGGTGTCCTCTAGAGTGAATTTCCTTTACAGAGAGGTGTCCTCTAGAGTGAATTTCCTTTAAAGAGAGGTGTCCTCTAGCGTGAATTTCCTTTAAAGAGAGGTGTCCTCTAGCGTGAATTTCCTTTACAGAGAGGTGTCCTCTAGCGTGAATTTCCTTTACAGAGAGGTGTCCTCTAGCGTGAATTTCCTTTACAGAGAGGTGTCCTCTAGCGTGAATTTCCTTTACAGAGAGGTGTCCTCTAGCGTGAATTTCCTTTACAGAGAGGTGTCCTCTAGCGTGAATTTCCTTTACAGAGAGGTGTCCTCTAGCGTGAATTTCCTTTACAGAGAGGTGTCCTCTAGAGTGAATTTCCTTTACAGAGAGGTGTCCTCTAGCGCGAATTTCCTTTACAGAGAGGTGTCCTCTAGCGTGAATTTCCTTTACAGAGAGGTGTCCTCTAGAGTGAATTTCCTTTACAGAGAGGTGTCCTCTAGAGTGAATTTCCTTTACAGAGAGGTGTCCTCTAGCGTGGATTTCCTTTACAGAGAGGTGTCCTCTAGCTTGGATTTCCTTTACAGAGAGGTTCTACTGTATATAGTTTTTCCTTTATTGAGGATAAATATCTATTTTTAGACCTACATGGTGATAAAAAATCCAGGTATGAGAATAAAATTCTTGAGAAGACAGTTTTGTGCATGTGTAATTTAGATCAAGTTCACAGGTGCAAATTTTTATTTATTTTTTATTCCATTGAGAGAAAAATGTGACCTCTATCAAGTTTACTTTCCTATTAAGATTTCTTGTGGTATCCTTGAAGACCTTAATTGAAGTTTTTTTTAGAAACCTAATTTGTATGAGACTAGAGCCCATATGTACCATAGTCCCACACACTATGGTACACATAGATAATCCATAGGACAGGTGTTGTCCTTTCTCACCAATTAATTCCATTCTAATTAACCTTGGCTATAGCTCCACATTTGACGTCTCTCTCTCACTCTTTACTTGTATTGGAATTTTGTTGAATCCTCTCAACAGCAACAAGCCTTTTATTGGGGACCTATGTCCTACACAGGATTCGCCCAGTTGCATAATTGCTTAGAAAAGATGAGTTTACATTATTTACACATGTTTATTTATTTACATATCCATTTACATACAACTCTCTCTGGCTCTCTCTTGTGTGCAGCCCTGTAAAACTTGCACAGAGCCAATGTATAGGATTTATTCTTTGTTGTCCTAGACAGTGTTGTAACCAAAACATCACCCACTATTTATTTATTTGGATTTGGTCTTATTACCTTGTGTTTATAACAAAGATAGTTAGTTACATAGGAGACCCTTGACAGCATTTCCTTTATACAATTTATTTTATTCTGCGAGAGATAATTTAGAGATAAGTGTCAGACTGGTGTCAAGTGATTGTGTGACATCCCAGATGATAGAGAAAGGGTTCTGATAACAAACAATTGACTTCTCCCTTGACAAAGTTGATAAAGGGGGACACTACATAAGTGATGACATTGCTAAAGAGATAACTGTGTAACAAGACCCAATAAGTCAGTAGAACTACTTACCTGTAAAGGACCATACCTAATTGCAGGGCCAAAGTGTTCTTTAGGAAGAGAAGTGTCCTCTTACTGGAGAGTTACTAAATACAGTAGAACTACCTCTCTGTAAAGGATAACACCTAGTTGCAAAGTGTCCTTTAGGGAGAGGTGTCCTCTTACCAGAGAGTTGCTAAATTGTAAAAATAGTAATTTTGTAAATGAAAACTGTCCTTTGTGGAGAGGTGTCTGCTAAAGAAGGTTCTACTGTATCAGGATTTCATATTTAGACAAATTACAAAAAGCATAAAATGCCATAACTCTATTTGCATGGTTAAAGGAAGCTTTCGGGACACAAGCCTTTCTTCAGCTGACTCGAACATTCTTGTCAGTTGATGAAAGGCTTTCCCGAAAGCTTCATTTATCTATGCAAATAAAAAGAGTTGCAACATCTTATGATTTTTTTTTTGTAATTTCCTGTTTGATAATTCTGCAACAATTACAACACACGACTAACCTACACAAAGTAATAAGACCCAATCCAAATAAATTAATAATGTGTGACATTTCATTTAACAACGTTGTTAAAGAGATTTCACACACTATTAATTTATTTAGATTTGGTCTTATTACCTTGTACTGTGATTTTATCTTTATAACACAGACTAACCAAGTGTCTTCTTCTTTCTTATCTCCACTCAATCATATTAGGGTATCAAGTTGTGACCCTTGATGGTGTCTGTTTGACAACCATCATGACTGGGTGAAGTAGAATGTGTCTGCCTTTGTCATTAAGACTGGGAGCACTACTCAGTGGAAGGCCGACTTAGCTCCAAAAGAAATGGCCGCTTCTGACATGAGGAACATACGCCATGTACAACCGCTCCTAACATGGAGTACAGACGCTGCTCATCCTGTATTCTCAGATTAGGAGCCCTTACAGGGTACTATCAGCCGGCCCAGCTGAGCCCAGGTTTTTAGCGAGCTTGTTACTGCTCCCCCTTCTCCTTTTTCATCCGGGCTTGGGACCGGCAAAGGCGGAGTTAAAACATTGTAAATTGAGAGTTCAAAATTGGATTTGGTCTTGTTACCATATTATTTTTCATAATTAGGACATGTAAAGTTCTGAAACTTACAAAAAAAAAGAGAGTGGTCACTCAACAGATTGCTGCTTGTGGAAGGTGTGTTTTTGTTATCCGACAATATTTGCTGTTGCTGCTAGAAATATTTTGCAGCTGTTGTTGTTGTTGCTACGCTGCCACTGAGTGTTGCCACACTCACACAATGATCCCATTTGATAAACCCTCGTTGTTGCCAATTGTTGAATGTAATGCGATGTATTAGATAGGATTGACCTTTGTTCCGTCAATTTATTGAACCTCCTCTCATCAATTGTTCTTTATTAGGGTTTGTTTGTTTATTTGCTCATGTGTGCATGTAATGGGAGAGATATTCTGGCAGATTTGGTTTTTTCTTATCCCTAGTACACGTGGTAAAGGCCATGATAATCATGGTGGGTAGAAGTAGGTGACTGCTTTTACTCTAAGTGCACCACATGTCTACACATGTGAAAAGCAGTTCGACTTTGCACTTACAAATGTGCCAGAGCCTCGTAAAAACCATTTATGAAATGTTAGAGAAGAGAATGGAAAGCATTTCACACCATATCAAAACTTTTTTTATGCCTTTAATTATATAATATAGATTATTGTACAATAGAACCTCCCTATAAAGGACAACACCTATTTGCAGAGCCAAAGTGTCCTTTAGGAAGAGATGTCTTCTTACTGGAGAGTTGCTTCTTCTTCTTTCTTATCTCCACACTGGGTGTAATAGAATGCATCTGCCTTTGTCATCAAGACTGGGAGCACTACTTAGTGGCAGGCCGACCTAACTAAAAAAAAAATGGCCGCCTCTGACATGAGGAACAGATGCCATGTACAGCCGCTCCTAACATGGAGTACAAACGCTGCTCATCCTGTATCTCAGTATCAGGAGCCCTTACAGGGTACTATCAGCCGGGCCAGCTGAACCCAGGTTTTTTACCGAGCTTGTTACTGCTCCCCTTCCTCCTTTTTTATCCGGGCTAAATTTTAAAAATGGTAATTTTGCAAATTAAAACTGTCCTTTGTGGAGAGGTGTCCACTAATGGGGTGTCCTCTCATGGAGGTTCTACTGTATATACAGTGACACCCCTTTATAGCGAACTCCAATGGGAATGAACCTGTTGTTTATTATTGCCATAGTTTAATGTATTGTAAAATAAAAATGGGGGGAAATTATTCCAGGTTCATTATAAGGGAAGGTTTGCTATATCCCACATTCATTTTACCAGGGTTTATCTGTATATACCGTAGAACCTACCTGTAAAGGACACCTAATTACAGAGCCAAAGTGTCCTTTAGGGAGAGGTGTCCTCTTACCGGAGAGTTACTGAATTGTAAAAATGGTAATTTTGCGAATGAAAACTGTCCTTTGTAGAGAGGTGTCCTCTAACACGTGTATCCTCTCATGAAGGTTCTACCGTTTATGTTATATAAAAACTTTTATTTCATTTCAAATTTATATTGATCTAGATCAAACTACTCTGTAAAGTCAACCTTCAGATGTCACGGCTTTCCCTATATAATCCATTGTTGTTGTTTCCGTTGGCCTTGTTTTGCCCACAGGATAGGCATCATTGACGATCCTTCCTGTCCTTACTGCGATGCTGACAGGGAAGAAACTGTCGCACATTGTGCTAGAGTGCAGCAGCCTTGATGCAAGCTTGTATCAAGCTTATAGAACTTGTTGTTGGTGTCTGAGCTGGGGATGAGTAGAACTCATCAATGGATGAGTCAATACAGTCAACGATGTGGTTTGGGGTTACAGGTTGGGAATTTCACTTAGTACATAGTGGGAAAACCTTGGAAAGTCAACCATAGTTATAACAACAAAACACAACATGGTTATAATGATATAGGCTATTGATACCAAAGGATGTTGTTATAGTGGAGTTTGAACTGTATTTTTTTTTTTAAATAGAAATTTTTCTTTTAAAAACCTCATCCCTAAAAAGTCTACCATCAGGCACACAAACATCCAATCTTATGTAAATTATAAAAGATAAAAAATAAACCACGTCTGACCCCAAGTATCCCTTCAGCATACATACATGTAATTAAAGATAAAATTCTTTTCCTCTTAATGAGGTATAAAAATAACTGCCAGACTCTGTGACACTGATTTTTTTACTTTTGACTAACTAAGCCAGATTGTTAATCTTTATAGCCAGGGCTATATAACTCCTGGGTTGTAAAACAACACTGCAGATTTATTGCCTCTCCCAATTAAATGGCAAGTTCAAGGCAGGATTCCCCCTAACTAATCAGAAATTTCTGCCCCCATAACTTGTCTAGTCACCGTCCCATTATGTTTGGTCTTCTTCTTCTCTTCTTCTTCTTTCTTATCTCCACTCAATCATATCAGGGTATCAAGCCTGTAGAGCTTGTTGATGTTGTCTGCTGGGGATGAGTAGAACTCATCAATGGATGAGTTAATAAAGTCAATTATGTGGTTTGGGGTTGCTGCAGGTTGAGAATTGCACTTAGGGAATATTTGGTGCTGATTATCTCCTTATACCATGTCTATAAGTCCTCGTTTCTCTAGTTCTTTGACATGCTGTATGTTATGTAGAATTGATGAGAAGAGTAGAATTCATACAGAGTAATTGATTGCACTTTCCTGTTGATGGCATTGATGAGGCACACCTAGATAGGAAGTAAGATGAAAACATCAGGATTCCAGAGATAATGTGACGTTTCCACCTTATATATATTGATACAAATGATTATTTTATTGACAGCTAGGAATTTACAGCTTTTTATGTTAACATTTTGGCAGTGCTTAGTTGTGTTGTTGTTGCTGCTTATTCCTCAAGTCGTTTAAACAATCTCCATTAAGTTCCATTGTCTCAGCTTTTCTATTATAGTCCTGGGGTTTTCCTAGAGGTCTTTCGCAGGGCTTAGTAGGACAGCAGTCTTCATGTCTAGGGTACCAGGAGTACAAGACATACTGTCCTGGTCACCTCCTTGCCATGTTTAGACAGTTAACAGGACTTAGGAAGGATAATATATTTATTAATTATTAGTTTCAATCTTTTCTCCCCTTTGTGAAGTGTTAACCCCCCCCCCCCCCCCCCCCCCATCACACACCAAATGACCATCTTTAAATTCAAGCTTGGGTTTGTCTTTAAAGATCGTTTTTTTTTTTTTAAAGAGAAAGGGGGGGAATTGTGGTCAGAGTTTAAATTATAGGGAATGTGCATGGAAGGAATTAGAGCGGTATAACCTCTCTCTAAAAAATGACCCAGTTGGAGAGCCAATGTGCCCTTTAGGGAGCTGTGTTCTCATACTTTAGAAAACCTATGATAAGGCACAATTTGGATTATAGATTATAAACACAAGGTAATAAGACTGTTACCAAAACGTCACACACTATTTCTTTATTTGGATTTGGTCTTATTACCTTGTGTTTGTAGAAAACCTAATTAGTAAAGATGTAAATTTTGGCCATGAAAACTGTCCTTTGTAGAGAGATGTCCTCTAGAGAGAGTGTCATCTCATGGAGGTTGTTCTATTGTATACTGTAATCCACACACACCATGGCCAGAATATCAATCAACTTTATTAAGACCTTTAGTCATATATACAGATTCTCCTGATAGATACAGAAAAGGAATGTAAGGAGAAAGAAATGAAAAATTTGCATAGTTGAATGGGAAATATGTACATATAGAGCTATAATTAGTTTGATATAATGTTAAATTCAAAGGTTTATAGGTATTCTCCTACACACACTCTCCTATTTGTGTACAGATTCCTGTTTTAAAAAATCATCAGCATGCAATTTCGAACTTGGGTCATCAATGGTATAAAACCTAAAGCTCTCCATAGGGCCATATACAGTTAAAGCTGTCTATAGCGCCTCCCTCTTTATATAACAACAACAAAAACAAAAACCTTTATAAGACACTATTGTCTTACAAGGGGATTCCCCTAAAAGGTTATATATGTGCATGAGTGAGGAGGAAAAGCAATTTAGAGGGGAGAGGGGGAGCAATCAGCCGTTGTCTGTGGAGTTGTGAGCACCTCTTCTCTCATTTTATCAATCGCCATGAAAAATTTAAAATATTTATAAACAAATGTTTTATATCCAGCAGGAGAGTAGTAAAGATTTTATATACATATTGTTCATTGTGGTGAGTTAGCCCGAAATTTCGCAAATTCCCAGTCTCTTTTCATGTCGGAATGGCTCCCTCTTTATAGCGCCCGATTTTAAATACGTAGTACAATGCAATTTACATTAAAAGTGACCTGTCTATAGCACCCTATTTTGGTGAGTCCCAAGATGGGGCGCTATAGACAGGTTTAACTGTATATATTTTATTATTCTCTTGTATAGTTTTACTAGGTCATAGAAACTGTGAATTAATGGATTAAATTTGAAATCTTGGTAGAGTTGGAATATGGTTCTAGTAGTGTATTTGGGATAAGTGAAAAAAACAACAACCTATATATACATTACAAAAAGAAGAAAAGTGGATCTGATAAATAGCCCAACATGCGACTTACTGACAGCGTGTAAATTGTGGCAACCTGGTTGTACTTCCATTTGATTGCCACTAAAGGAGGTGGTTGAACTTGTCCGACCACTGGATGGTTTTTTGCTGCTTGTTTGGGGAAGAATGGTTTTTCCACATCCTTGTGGAATTTTCCCATTTTAACATAACAATGGGTCAGCTGAGGCATAATAACATTGGCCCTTTGCCAACATAAAGGTGTGTTTAAGGTTTCTACCTTTGTTCTTTGTTTCTGTCTTTGTTCAACCTGTTTCACGGACTCAACATAGACAAAACTAGAGGAATTCAGCATGTATATCAGGATTCAGACAATAACTCTCTCTTCTTCTTTCTTATCTCCGCTCAATCATATTGGGGTATCAAGCTTGTAAAGCTTGTTGATGGTGTCTGCTGTGGATGAGTAGAACTCATCAATGGATGAGTCAATACAGTCAATGATGTGTTTTGGGGTTTGTTGCAGGTTGACACTTAGTACATGTGGGAAAACCTTGCAACCATTCACCCAGACAATAATTCTGAAAGATATTATAGTGACCTTTATTTGGAAGACACGAGATAACCAAGTGTGAACAAAATATTGCCTCTGTCACCTTAAAAAAAAAAAAAATGATGACTGGTGACATTAAGAGAGGTGTCCTTTAGCGTGAGTGTCCTCTCATGGAGGTTTTATGTTAATTGTCATCTTCCATCCTCTTCTGTAGGTCCTGTTTATTACATCCACTTCAAGTTATGTTCTGGAATATCCAGTGCTGGGTTGGTATAGGCCTGAATAATTTATGTACAGTCTTTAATTCAACCCTAGGGATGAGAATTTTTATTTTAATTAAAGTCGATAAGACACAATTTGGATTATAGATTATAAACACAAGGTAATAAGACCAAATCCAAATAAATAGTGTGTGACGTTTCGGTAACAGCATTGTTGCCATCTTCAGACAAAAGTACTGAATGAGAAATTTTACCACAGCATGTTTTATAAATAGTTACTGTTATCAAGATTGTCTTGTCCTTGATAACAGTAACTACTTAAAACATGCTGTGGTAAAATTTCTCATTCAGTACTTTTGTCTGAAGATGGTAACAATGCTGTTACCGAAACGTCACACACTATTTATTTGGATTTGGTCTTATTACCCTGTGTTTATTTAAAATATAATTGCTTTCATATTGTGGTGTGTGCTGGGACTTTACACATGTGTGCATGGCAACTGTTAGACACATGTGTCACATCTGTTAGACAAGTTGACAGTACCTACGTCTTTCTTACTATGTTCTCTACTCCACACATAACCCTCTCTGACCAAAGATAGAGTAATAGAGAATAAACTTTGCCATTAAAACTACTACAGTAGAACAACTTCCATTAGAGGACACTCCTGCTAAAGGAAACCTCTCATATAAATGATAAAATTACAATTTAAATTATAAATTATAAACACAAGGTAATAAGATCAAATCCAAATAAATAAATAGTGTGTGACGTTTCGGTAACAGCATTGTTACCGTCTTCAGACAAAAGTACTGAAGATGGTAACAACGCTGTTACCGAAATGTCACACATTATTTATTTATTTGGTCTTATTGCCTTGTGTTCACCATTAAAACTACTACAGTAGAACAACCTCCATCAAAGGACACTCCTGCTAAAGGGAACCTCTCTATAAATGATAAAATTACAATTTAGATTATAGATTATAAACACAAGGTAATAAGACCAAATCTAAATAAATAAATAGTTTCAGTAACAGAGTTGTTACCATCTTCAGACAAAAGTGCTGAATGAGAAAAATATCATAAATATATAATAAAATATAATACAATAAAACATGCTGTGATATTTTTTTGTCATTCAGCACTTTTTGTCTGAAGATGGTAACAATGCTGTTACTCTGAAATGTCACACACTATTTATTTGGATTTGGTGTCTTATTACCTTGTGTTTAGAACTCTAAATTCTCAATGCTGCAAGGCCATACATAGAACCCTCTCACTAGAGGACACAAATGGTTGCAAGGTTTTCCCACTATGTACTAAGTGCAATTCTCAACCTGCAACCCCAAAACACATTATTGACTGTATTGACTCATCTATTGATGAGCTCTACTCTTCCCTGGTAGACTCCATCAAAAGCCTCAAGCTTGATACCCTAATATGATTGAGTGGAGATAAGAAAGAAGAAGAAGAAGACTAGAGGACACATCTCTATAAAGAACAGATTTCATCACCAAAACGACCATTTTTGATATTTAGCATTTCTTATCTCTACAGGCTGGTGATATCCTAATATGATTGAGTGTGGAGATAAGAAAGAAGAAACTCCTCTCCAGTAAGAAGACACACCTCTCTCTAAAGGACACTTTGGATCTGTAACTTTATGTTGTACTCTATGAAGAAAAGTTTTACTGTACTTGTTCAAAGACTTTGTATCTTTTTTAGCGCCATATCATCCCCTCTGGCTATCGGACAATTACCACACTTTTTTTTGTTGTTGTTATCATTGAACTGGTGATAGCTGGAGCGATTAAAAAAAAGGGCACAAAGTCAGACTGTCACCTCCATGCTGTGCCCCCCTGGATAGCTAACCAACAACAGCAGTTCTTTTTACCTCCACAATGTACTATCTACAGGAGCAAAGATGCCTCACCAGACTACCTCTTACTGGAAAGCTACTAAATAGTATAAATGGTAATTTAGCAAATGAAAACTGTTCTTTATAGAGATGTATCATGTGTGAGTGTCCTCTCATGGAGGTTAAACTGCTTATACGTGTCTATATTTGAAAAATTGACCTGCCCCCCCCCCCCCCCCCCCCCCCCCCCCAAACAAGGAATTCTATGGCTCAAAGAGACATTACTGTATGTTGTAGATGGACCACGCAGATCACCACATGATGATGTCCACAACGCCCCCTATGGATCACCACATGCATCACCACAATATGACCACCATGGCCCCATCAGGACATGGCATGTCAGGGCATGATATGTCTGGACACGATATGTCAGGACACGATATGTCAGGACACGATATGTCTGGACATGGCATGTCTGGATCAGATATGATGAAGGTAGGTGTGCTCCACCACATATTAGATTCCTTTTTTCCTTTCTTCTTAATCAAAACTTCTCCTCTTCCTTCTAAAAGAGATCATAATTTAAACATCAACAACAAAACAAAAAATATATATACAGTTAAACCTGTCTATAGCGCCCCCTCTTGGGACTCACCAAAATAGGGTGCTATAGAGAGGGTGTGCTATAGACAGGTCACTTTTAATTTAAATCTCATCGTACTACGTATTTAAAATCGGGCGCTATTTAGAGGGGACGCTATAGACAGGTTTAACTGTATATATACAGTAGAACCTCTCCCTGTAAAGGACACCTAATTGCAAAGCCAAAGTGTCCTTTAGGGAGAGATATCCTTTTACCGGAGAGTTGCTAAATAGTCAAAAATTGTAATTTTTGCAAATGTAAACTGTCCTTTGTAGAGAGGTGTCCACACTAAAGGGATGTTCTACTATATTTATATACAGTAAAACTGGCCAAAAAACAAGACTGCTCCTCTTCCAGGATGGTGTAAAGACCTTCCCACAATACACCATCTACAGGACCAAAGAGACCTCACCAGACCATCTCTTGGAATGTATGGAAGCCTCAAGACAGGACCTATATTCCAACCCTACCAAGATAATAAATTTGATCTATGAATTTTATCTCCATGACCCTGTATAATTATACAATGGTATAAAAACAAGGTAATAAGACAAAATTTAAATAAATAAATAGTGTGTGCCGTTTCGGTAACAGCATTGTTATCATCTTCAGACAAAAGTACTGAATGGTTCAGTACTTTCATTCATCATTTCATTCAGTACTTTTGTCTGAAGATGGTAACAACGCTGTTACTGAAACATCACACACTATTTATTTACTTGGATTTGGTCTTATTATCTATAATCCAAATTGTGCCTTATGACAATGGGATAAAATTTTTTTTTAAAAAGCCTCCAAACCTGGCCTCCACTATCGGCCAAACAGAAATGGTCCCATTTCCTCCCTGTAGGGTCGTCCAACCCGGAGCTTTCATCAAACTCAATATCTGTCAATTGATCAAATTTCCATCTTCCGCATGGCAACCATGTCTACACCAGGCAATGTAAGGCCGGATAGGGCCCTTAACTTCCATTTTATACCCCTTATAACATTTTAAACCCGTGTCTCTTAAAAACCTAAAAATATACAGTCTTCTTCTTTCTTATCTCCACACTGGGTGAAGTAGAATGCCTTTGTCATTAAGACTGGGAGCACTACTCAGTAGCAGGCCGACTTAGCTCCAAAAGAAATGGCCGCCTCTGACATGAGGAACAGATGCCATGTGCAGCCGCTCCTAAGATGGAGTACAAATGCTGCTCATCCTGTATCCCTGGATTAGGAGCCCTTACAGGGTACTATCAGCTGGGCCAGCTGAACCCAGGTTTTTTTAGTGAGCTTGTTACTGCTCCCCCTCCTCCTTTTTCATCCGGGCTTGGGACCGGCAAAGGCGGAGTTAAAATATACAGTAAAACCCCTCTATAGCAAACCCCAATGAGACCAAACCTGTAGTTCATTATAGCCATGGTTCATTATAGCCATAGTTAACTGTATCATAAAATAAAAATGGGGATTTTTTAAAGTTTATTATAAGGGAAGTTTTGCTATATCCCAAGTTTGTTTTAACTGGGTTTTACTGTAATTTGTATTATATATGTATTATTTTTAGATTTTCTTATTTATATATATATATAAAAAAATGTAATTGGAATAATTTTTAGCCAACACATATATATATTAAGAAAAAGGCATCTCCTTATCGTGCAACTGAAAGTTGCTGATGGCTTGCACCATCTATCGGAATAAATATCAACTATTCTCGTTGATTTTCAATTATTCCAGAATTGGCCAAATACCCATTCTTGATTAATCAAGTTCATATTGATTCCGATAGATGGCGCAAGCCATCAGCAACTTTCAGTTGCACAATAAGGAGATGCCTTTCTCTTAGTTTATGCACCTTATCCCAGTACAATATCACATTTGTACTATTTTTTCACATATATATATGTTATATAAAAATATTAATTTATTTAAAATTATATATCATAGATTCAAATATTCTGTTAAATCGACCGCCAGAGGTCACTCTTCCCCTATAAAAACTCATTGTTGTTTTATCCCGATGGCCGGCTCAAAACTTTTGTACATTATGTAAATAATATATATATATTTTTATTCCTACGCCTTAAGCCAGGCATTACTTTTACCAAATTATGTTTTTTATATATATTCCTTAGCTCAATTAAAGAAATCTCTGATCAAGACATTATTATTTTTGCCATGATTGCATCACCATAGTATAATCTCAACAATTCCAAAATCAGCAGAAAATCTCTATTCATTTTTATTTTTATAACAAATATATACAGTATAACCTTGTCAGGCAATCTTCAAGAAAGTTTTTGTTATTATTGGTTTGTCATGTTATTCCAGTTGCTAAGGTCACTCTGTTTGTCCAGATGTACTTCCAATTTGGCTACGTCAACACAGTCCTCTTCAAGGGGTGGAGCGCTGACAACGCTGGCCGTAAGTTGTTGACGCACTTCATATTCATTCCATCTGCCAACTTGAGATTCACAGCTGTTGTGTAGCTCTTAAACCTGGCTTTTTATCTCCATCTAGACTAGAAACTAAAAATCAATTGAATTCATATCCTTTACAGTAGAACCTCCCTTTAGTGGACACCTCGCTAGTGGACACCTCTCTACAAAGGACAGTTTTCATTTTTACTATTTAGCAACTCTCCGGTAAGAGGACACCTCTCTCTAAAGGACACTTTGGCTTCCCCAATTAGGTTTTGTCCTTTATAGGAGGTTATACTGTATTTCTGTAACCATTTGGCCACAATCGGCCTCCGAAATACACTTGTGCTATGATAAGGCACACAATTTAGATTATAGATTATAAACACAAGGTAAATAAGACCAAATAAATAAATAGTGTGTGATTTTTTGGTAACTGCGTTGTTACCATCATCAGACAAAAGTACTGAATCTGTACTGAATACTGAAGTTAAGCAATGTCGGCCAGTACTTGGGAGGGTGATCACCTGGAGGTAGTGTAGGCTAATTCCTCTCATTTAGTCAGTTGTGTCTGTTATGGTAACAACGCTCTTACCGAAATGTCACACACTATTCATTTACTTGGTCTTATTACCTTGTCTTTACAATTGTGTTTGTTAGCTCTTGTTATGATAAGGCACAATTTGGATTATAGATTATAAACACAAGGTAATAAGACCAAATAAATAAATAGTGTGTAACATTTCGGTAACAGCGTTGTTACCATCTTCAGACAAAAGTACTGAATATTATTAATTATTTCTTGTTATTAATTCAACAAAAGGTTTGAGTGACTTTCTGAAAAATGAAAGATTGATGTTAACTTGATGTTCATTCTGATTGTTGTGTGTCTTTGTGACGTTTTGGTGGCCTATTTGACCTTACACTCATGGACAAAACTTAAGGAAGTTGCACCTTTAAGCATGTTAATTTTTAAAATTTTTATTATTACAGTTAAACCTGTCTATAGCGCCCCCCCTCTTGGAACTCATCAAAATAGGGTGCTATAGAGAGGGGTGCTATAGACAGGTCACTTTTAATGTAAAAGGTTTACATTTTAATGTTTAAAATCAGGCACTATAGAGAGGAAGGCGCTATTTAGAGGGGGCGCTATAGACAGGTTTAACTGTATTTATTATCATTTATTTATTTTTTGAAAGAGAGAGAATGTTCAAATTTACATATGTGGGAAATCCACCCTTATATAAACAAATAAGGAATGGTTTATGCTTAAAGTATGAAACTTCCTTTAAGTTTTAAACCCAAGTTAATAAGACCATTAGAAACACAAGGTAAAAAAGTCTAAATACAAATAAAAAAAATTGTGTGATGTTTTGGTAACAGCAATGTTACTATCATCAAACAAACTACTGAAGGAGATAACAGTAACTAACTATTTAAAACATGCGCAGCGATATATTTTTTCTATCATTACTTTTTTGTCTGATGATGGTAACAATGTTGTAACCGAAACGTCACACACTATTTATTTATTTGGTCTGTTGTTTATTCTTATTTTCTCATATGTAAGGATTAAATGAATTCCATGAGTTCATGCTCTTCAAGCTGTTTTATGATAAGCAGCGGCATCTCCCAAAGGTCCTATTTAGTACATCTAATGCAAGTCAAAATGTGTTCTGGAGCTGCAGATGTCAAGCTACATTTTGGGGCAAGTGGGGTGGATGGTTTTGGTGTTATATATATTACCTTGTGTGTGTGTAATATCACTCTGTGATGTTTTGGTTATCCAGTAGTGCATGTTCCTGGAGATATTTGGTGTGACAGGTATGTTGGGGACCTGCATCGCTATCTTCCTGGTGGCCTTCCTGTACGAGGGACTGAAGATGTTCCGGGAGTCTCTGCTCCACAAGTACCACCAATCTCTGACCCTGGCCAATCCCAGCTTGGAGAATGGCCGCCCTGTTCTCAAGGTGTCTCCACACTCTAGGTAATCTCCTGTCTGTCTGGTGTCTACTACATTTATCGTAAATCAAGTAGTACAGTAGGTATCACCATGAGATGACATTCAGGTGTTTACTTCTGCTTCTTGCTAGTTTACTATTGCCCTGGTATCACCTACCAGCCTGGTATCTAGTGTTGGCCTCTCCAGGATTTTGAAAGTTTCTGGTTTCAATAGATTCCTGGCTCTTGGTCATCTGATACTGGCGGCTACTGTACTGTGGTGTCACCTGTACACCTCCCCCCAGTTATTGATATGGCACAATTTGGATTATAAACACAAGGTAATAAGACCAAATAAATAAATAGTGTGTGACGTTTTGGTAACAATGCTGTTACCGAAACGACCCACATTATTTATTTGGATTTGGTCTTATTACCTTGTGTTTACCCCCAGTTCTTGTCAGTGTCCATCAAGTCAACCTTTTAGGGACACTGATGGTTTGATCTGTTGTGACTATCACTCACAGCTCATCTAGTGGCCTTCTGGTAGTATTCTTGACTCCTTCTAGCCAGCTTATTGCAAGTCTTCCTCTCTTTCTTCAATGTTTCCATCAACGTCTTTTCCAAACCATTTGCTCTCATTATATGTCTGAAGTATGTCAGTCTTTATTTACATATTTGGAATTCTTAGGGATCTACCAGGATGAATTTTTTTAGGTGAAATATTTGTTCTTTTTATCTGTACATGGCATTCTGAGTAAGCTTTCTCTATGTCCCCATTTCAAAATCTTCAATTTTTTTTTCTATTCTGAGTGTCCACAGCTTTCACTGCATCCTTAAATGGCCGTTGTCCCCCTACCTCTCTTACTGCCAATGATATAAACTGGTGATAACACTACAGTAGAACAACCTCCATGAGAGGACACCTCTCTACAAAGGACAGTTTTCATCACCAAAATTACCATTTTAGCAACTCTCCGATAAGAGGACACCTCGCCCTAAAGGACACTTTTTTCTATGCAACTAAGGTGTGGGTTGTCCTATACAGACAGAGATGTAGTTGTTGTTTCTTATCCCCTTGTGTAAAGATTACACAAATGCAATGAGTTCATGCTCCTTGAACTGTTTGATGATGATAAGCAGTGGCCTCTCCCAAAGGTCCTGTTTAGTGCATCTAATGCAAGCCAAAATGTGTTCTGGAGTTGCAGGTGCCAAGCTACATTTTGGGCAAGTGGGGTAGATTTTGTTGTTATTTTCTATCTTCAATGGCTTGAGATGGCCTGTTCTAAATCTTGTTAGTGTTGTTTGATGTTGTCTGAGGTTTAGAGATCCTCCTGGGTCCAATGTACGAGGTAGTTCTCTTCTTCTTCTTTCTTATCTCCACTCTCAATCATATTAGGGTGTCAAGCTTGAGACTTTTGATGGTGTTTAATGTTGACAACCATCATGATTGGGTGAAGTAGAATGTGTCTGCCTTTGTCATTAAGACTGGGAGCACTACTCAGTGGCAGGCCACTGACTTAGCTCTAAAATAAATGGTCACCTCTGACATGAGGAACAGACGCCATGTGCAGCCGCTCCTAACATGGAGTACAAACGCTGCGTAGTTCAACTGTATTATAACATCTCCACAGACTGACAGACATTGCCCCTGCGTGCAGCAGTTTCCGAGACAACGTCCTCATGCTGCCCCACCTGATGCAGACAGTGCTGCACATGCTCCAGCTTACCGTCAGCTATATGCTCATGTTAGTGTTCATGACCTTCAACGTCTGGCTGTGTCTCTCCGTGGTGCTGGGAGCCGGCGCAGGCTTCCTCTTGTTTGGATGGCGCAGGACTCTGTATCTGGACTCCATGGAGCATTGCCACTAGCGATGGTACACTATCTTCTCTTTATTATTATTTACTTTAATTATTATTTCTCCCTATCCCCCTCCACTATCTCTCTAAACATGTTGTCTAGCACATCATGATTATAATTTCAACTATTTATTTCTTTGAAAAAAAAAAGTATGTGTACAATAAGTTTTAGCTATCTTTATTTTAAAAATTGTTTTGTCTTCTTTTTTTAATTTATATATTTTTATTATTATTAATTAGTATAGAGTATAATGTAAAATATTTTTTAGTTTATCTAACTGATTATCATTATTATATGTGCTAGACATCCTATTTTTTATTTTTTAAAAGAAAAAGAGAATGGTCGCAATCAACGATTTTCTTTCTTTTTTTTAAATAATTTTAAAAAATATTTTAGGTTTATGTTTTTTTTTAAAAAGAAATATGATTTATCATTTTATTTTTAAATAATTATATATAAAGTTTTTTAGCAATAACTTTATAAACTGGAGAGATAAACGTTACATATACCTCTTCTATTAAAACCCCAATTGGTGTTTTCTGTTGTTATTGTTGTTGTCAATATATAAATAATTATATCCCCCATTTCTCTCATCCACTCTCTCTCTCTTTTGTATCTTATTTTACTTCTTTTTTTGTGCATGTTTATGACAAAAACATACCAAGATGATTATATTACCCATATATGTGGTCTCTCTTTTCCATAAGGATTATAGAAATGTGTTCTAAAAAGGTATATATATATATATACATATTATCATTATAAATTAAATTATTAATTTATCTATATCACAGCTTTAAAAAGTTGTGAATGAGGAATTGAAGTAGATTACATTATATTAAAAAAAAAAAAAATTTTTTTTTTGTTCAGAATTTTTGTAATGATTTTTCAAGCATTAATTAAAATTAAAATTTATATATATTTATATATTAAATCCTTATATATTTCTATATATAACATATATCTATATTTCCCTCTATAACATATTTAAAGTGTTGATAGTTCTACTGATGGATAAAAGTACTGTAAGAAGATATAGAGAGGCTATACCATATTCCCATTATACTACGGTTACTGTTATTTCCATAGTATTATGGTTCAATACCACCATATTTACATATATAGGGTAACACATATATATATATATATTAAGAGACAAGGGTCGCCTCTCCCGTCAAAATAGACGTCTAAAACAGACGCCATCTATTGACCGTCGCCGCAACTAGCGGCCTCGGGTCGGTGACAAAGCCACAACACCAGCTTTGGCAAACTGAAAAGCGTCCACCTGGAGACCATGGTTTCGGGCTGATGGCCCTCGTCAGTCCAGGGCGGACTTTATTCCATGAGATCCACACGGGATCTAATGGAATCTTGACAATCTGCCAAAGAGGTGTTTTGCTGGCAAAGTGGCTGGGCCATATCTATGGCCAAAATATAGATGGAAATTTTGCCGGGAGGAAAATGATCTTAAGAGACAAGGGTCGCCTCTCCCGTCAAAATAGACGTCTAAAACAGACGCCATCTATTGACCGTCGCCGCAACTAGCGGCCTCGGGTCGGTGACAAAGCCACAACACCAGCTTTGGCAAACTGAAAAGCGTCCACCTGGAGACCATGGTTTCGGGCTGATGGCCCTCGTCAGTCCAGGGCGGACTTTATTCCATGAGATCCACACGGGATCTAATGGAATCTTGACAATCTGCCAAAGAGGTGTTTTGCTGGCAAAGTGGCTGGGCCATATCTATGGCCAAAATATAGATGGAAATTTTGCCGGGAGGAAAATGATCTTAAGAGACAAGGGTCGCCTCTCCCGTCAAAATAGACGTCTAAAACAGACGCCATCTATTGACCGTCGCCGCAACTAGCGGCCTCGGGTCGGTGACAAAGCCACAACACTAGTTGCGGCGACGGTCAATAGATGGCGTCTGTTTTAGACGTCTATTTTGACGGGAGAGGCGACCCTTGTCTCTTAAGATCATTTTCCTCCCGGCAAAATTTCCATCTATATTTTGGCCATAGATATGGCCCAGCCACTTTGCCAGCAAAACACCTCTTTGGCAGATTGTCAAGATTCCATTAGATCCCGTGTGGATCTCATGGAATAAAGTCCGCCCTGGACTGACGAGGGCCATCAGCCCGAAACCATGGTCTCCAGGTGGACGCTTTTCAGTTTGCCAAAGCTGGTGTTGTGGCTTTGTCACCGACCCGAGGCCGCTAGTTGCGGCGACGGTCAATAGATGGCGTCTGTTTTAGACGTCTATTTTGACGGGAGAGGCGACCCTTGTCTCTTAAGATCATTTTCCTCCCGGCAAAATTTCCATCTATATTTTGGCCATAGATATGGCCCAGCCACTTTGCCAGCAAAACACCTCTTTGGCAGATTGTCAAGATTCCATTAGATCCCGTGTGGATCTCATGGAATAAAGTCCGCCCTGGACTGACGAGGGCCATCAGCCCGAAACCATGGTCTCCAGGTGGACGCTTTTCAGTTTGCCAAAGCTGGTGTTGTGGCTTTGTCACCGACCCGAGGCCGCTAGTTGCGGCGACGGTCAATAGATGGCGTCTGTTTTAGACGTCTATTTTGACGGGAGAGGCGACCCTTGTCTCTTAAGATCATTTTCCTCCCGGCAAAATTTCCATCTATATATATATATATATATATAAGGTAACACATATATATATATGTGTATACATATATATACATATATATATATATGTGTTACCCTATATATGTATATATGGAGTGTGTGTGTCAGAAAAATCAATATGCAGTCAACCAAACATTACTTAGAACCACAGAATATTTATTAAATAAAGATATATTTGCCTCTCTCTCCCTACACTATAAATACTGTCTTCCAAAAGACTCCCAAAAAAACTACACTGTTGCATATTGGCGATCAATATCTTCATTTAATAAAATCAATGGTTCTACGTGAAACTTTTTCTTTAACTGCATATTGACTTTTCCGTCACATCCCGTAGAAAAAAAAAACTTAATTTACGGATTTTTTTATCTGATGTGTTTTATTTATGTTTTGTTAAAAGATATTTAAATGTGACATGAAAATACCTTTTTTTTGTTTGTTTGTTTCTTTAAATAAATTTACATATTATTATTATTTAACAATGTTGAGAGAAGTGAGAGAGAAATTTTTATGTTTTGTTGTCTTCACACAGAGTCCCCTTATATACCTCCCCCAATTTTATATCTTAAAGAAACTTATGTAAATATGAGGATAAAGGGCCTGTATGTAAATATGTTGGTATATATATATATATGTGATTACCCCCCACCACTCTCATTTAACTTTCACTTTTTTTTTTTTTAATTACAATTTCTATCTTTTTCCTTTGTTTATAATCAATATAAGAAAGGATAATAGTTGGAATAGACACAATAATGAGTTTGTGAATTAAAAACATTCCAGATAAAAAAAAAGTTGACACATTTGCCTACTTTTTAAACTTTCTTTCAAACTTTGAAGACTCTCAACAGTGCCTTAATATTTCTTACCATAAATGTATTTTTCTTCTTCACACTGGGGGGTTTATATTACGATAAATTAAATATATTTTTTAAAAGGTTTGTGTCTGTGTGTTTTTTTGTTTGTTTAGTATCACATTTACACGAAGGGCATCCTAGTTGCATAACAAGAAGAGGTTGATATACAGGGTGACCCATAAGTCCTGAAATTTTTTTTTTTTATTAAAAATTAAAAGGTAAATAAGAATAAATAGTTATAGTTTTTTTTTTTAAATTCTAGTTTGCCTTTTAATTTTTAATTAAAAAAATAAAATTTTTCAGGACTTATGGGCCACCCTGTATAGTGAATGATAAGAATGTTGTTGTTTCTTATCCCCTTGTGTAAAGATTACACGAATTCCATGAGTTCATGCTCCTCGAGCTGTTATATGATGAGCAGTGGTCTCTCCCAAAGGTCCTGTTTAGTACATCTAATGCAAGCCAAAATGTGTCCTGGAGCTGTAGGTACCAAACTACATTTTGGACAAGTGGGGTAGATTTTGTTGTTATTTTCTATCTTCAATGGCTTGAGATGGCCTGTTCTAAATCTTGTTAGTGTTGTTTGGTGCTGTCTATGATAAAAAATGTAAACTAAGAGAGCTAGAACTGTAGAAAAGCCTTGTAAGGAAGTCTTAACTACAGCTGTGCTGCTTATTTACAACAGTGAGTGTAGACATCAGTGCTCTGGTATTTTTATACTATTATATCCACTCATAGACACTCAAAACACTTAAGGAAGTGGAAAGTCTTTGATGTTGCTGATCATCTATTTCTTTTAAGGAGACAGAGGTTGTTCACACTTGGTTATCTCGTGTGTCTTCAATAAAGGTCACTGTAATATCTTTCAGAGTTATTGTCTGAATCCTGATATACATGGTAAAAGGTACAACTTCCTTAAGTTTTGTCCATGTGTGTATTTATTTATATATATATACAGTATAACCTCCCTGTAAAGGACAACACCTAATTACAGAGCCAAAGTGTCCTTTAGGGAGAGGTGTCCTCTTACCGGAGAGTTGCTAAATAGTAAAAATGGTAATTTTGCAAATGAAAACTGTCCTTTGTGGAGAGGTGTGCACTAGCAGTGTCAGCTAAAGGGAGGTCCTACTGTATATATATTTAAGATGATAGATTTTTTGAGATAAGAAGATTGACCCTACTAGAAAGAAACAATGAAGGGAGAAGGATTGTAGATTGATAATATCTAATATCCTATTAGACTGGAATTGGAAGATAGGAAGAAGTGAAGAGTATTGCTCGGGACATGGTGAAATGGCTGGCTGACCTCTGTAATCAAAAACTGCTGTGTTATAAAATAAAAAATAATGATTTTTACTTTACAATAAAAATACCATTTTTACATATGGACTCGAAGGAGAAAGACAAATTAACATTATCCTCATACAGTAAATAAATTTGTGACATTATGAATAGGCCTGGAGTGTTGGTGACTGTGAGGGAGTTATTTGGCATCCAGACAAGTGATGAGGGCATGGAGTGATTCTTTGAACCATTGGTGTTCCTCATTGGAGTTCGGCTCAAGCAGTTTGAGGTAACCAGAGAACCGAGCTACCCAGGCCGAGATCCGAGGGTCGATGTCAGGAGGTGAGAGGACTGATGGCAACGTTGACAACAAGGTTGCCAGAGTTCGGAGGTCAGCTGGCAAGGTCTCGTCTTCCAGGTGGCGTTCGATGTAGGTCTCCGCCACATCCAGGAAATGGCTGCGGTGTTTCCACAACGCCTCCAGCGCGACAGACTCCGTAGAAAACAGATGACTGAGATAGAGGATGTCTTGGAAAGCTGTTCGATCCTCTTCTAGAGTCTTGGGCACTTCAGTTAGCAGTCCTTCCACCAGCTCCTCCACCCAGAGATCAATCAGGTTGTCATGTTCAGTCAGTAGTTTGATGAGGAACCTCAGGGTCTGAAGGACCAACTCTTTGTTGGTGCTGCTGCTCAGGATGAAAGCGATGCTTGCGCGGAAGTCTGCGTCCAGGTGAGGTAGCACAGCATTGAGTTTGGTCTCCATGAGCCGCAGAGCCTGAGTGGCTATGGGGGCATCCGAGCTGCCAGCCAGACGTGGCAGGACAGAGAGGTGGGTGTCAGTGAGGCCTGGGTCGTCCAGTACAGCTGCCAGGTTGGCCAGTATTCCCAGACACAGCTCCACAAGCCGTGGGGAATTGGTCTTCTCCACCATGGAGAAACTCAGATCTGAGAAGTTGTGAGCATGGAGAAATTCTGCAACATCGTGGTCCGCTGAGAGGTCCCAGATGAGGGAGAGGCGTTCTTCAATGTCGGACTGCAACTCGACAATCTCCACATCCTTTGGCTCATCCTCCACGGCTTTCAATGTCCGCATCAAGCTGTCCAGCACCCAGGTCTGGCTGAGCATTGTGTCACCCAGGAGGTCAGGGTAGAGCTCTGCCAGCTCCTCCGGCAGTGGCGGGTTGTGGGCGTCATCGTCCATCTTCACACATAATTTACATATCTCTCCACATCCCGAAACTCGTACACACAATTCAACTATTTCCCCACACTTGTTCATACAATTTTCATAGTTGCATACACAATTTAACTATTTCCCCACATTTGCACATACAATTTACATAGTTGCTAACACAATTTAACTATTTGCACACACAATTTAACTATTTTCCCACATTTGCACACATAATTTACATATTTTCCCACACTTGCACACACAATTCAACTATTTCCCCACACTTGTTTATACAATTTTCATATTTGCACACACACACCATTAATTTATTGTTGCAGTAATAGACGTATAAAATTATTTCAAAAAGAATCATGCACATTAAAAATAGTTTAAATTAATGATTCATTTATTGAAGATTTTCATGAGAAAGAATATTGGGGTTTTATCCTTGTCTTGATGATCTATATGGCATTGATCTATTATTTGGTTCGCCTACAAAAGGTGATAACACCACATAAATAGTGTGTGACGTTTCGGTAACAGCATTGTTACCGTAATAATGCTGTTACAGAAACGTCACATACTATTTATGTCATTAAAAAACAATAATAAACATTAAGAGGAGCCTCTTAATGTTTATTATTGTTTTTTAATTATCGTGATTTTAAGAGTTTTAATCCTACAATACTATTTATGTATTTAGATTTGGTCTTATTACCTTGTGTTTATAATCTACAATCCAAGCATTGGTTCACCTACCTTTAGAAGCCATTTTCAACTCTGAAATTTAATGTATATGTTTATTCAATGCTCTTTTTCTTAATTTTTTTTTTTTTATAATTCTGTTACCTACTCTACTACAATTATTGTAAATAGTTTTACGCGCAATTAACCAGATCAGATATAGCGTGTCTTGTTTGTAACTGGTAATAAATGATCTGAGAATAAATGAGTGTTTTCCTCCACATTAGGATGGAGTTGGAAACTTTTATTCCATTCTCTGCTCCCCTGGATCAACCACTCTAGTCATAGAGGTACCAGGTTTCCCTTCCTAGAAGATGGCAGTTTATTGTAAGGAATTACCCACACTCATCCTGTACTGTGGGGGATAAAACTGATAATCAGTTATTTTGTTCTAAATTGATATACAGTAGAACCTCCACAAGAGGATACTTGTGCTAGAGGACACCTCTCTACAAATGACAGTTTTCATTTGCAAAATTACCATTTTTACAATTTAGCAACTCTCCGGTAAAAGACCACCTCTCCCTAAAGGACACTTTGCCTCTTCAATTAGGTGTTGTCCTTTACGGGGAGGTAGTTATACTGTATACCATTTCCACAACCATATCTACAAAAGGTAATAAGACCAAATCCAAATAAATAGTGTGCGAATAAATTCTTAGGTCCATTGAAGTCTATAAAATGATAAGGTACAATTAGGATTATAGATAATAAACACAAAGTAATAAGACCAAATAAATAAATAGTATCATACACACTATTTAATTATTTGAATTTTGTCTTATTACCTTGTATTTATAATCCAAATTGTGTCTTTTCACAACCATACCTCTAATATAAATATAGACATAGTATAATCTTAATTATTTAAAAATAATAGTGCAGAAACTTTTTACATGTATTTGACAAGATGTCATTAAAATTATGTTTATTGTCTAATCTAAATATTCATTTGTTACTTGAGTACAGTAGAAATACCTCACTGTAAAGGACAACAGTAGCCAAAACAAAAATAAACAAGAACTGGAGGATCCCACCTAAGCACAGTTGGTACAGTGGAGTGAACCCAGGAGGAGCTCTGAACATCAGAAATAGACAGCATCAAACAACACTAACAAGATTTAGAACAGGCCATCTCAAGCCATTGAAGATAGAAAATAATAACAAAATCTACCCCACTTGCCCAAAATGTAGCTTGGCACCTGCAGCTCCAGAACACATTTTGGCTTGCATTAGATGCACTAAACAGGACCTTTGGGAGAGGCCGCTGCTCATCATAAAACAGCTCGAGGAGCATGAACTCATGGAATTTGTGTAATCTTTACACAAGGGGATAAGAAACAACAACAACATAATGGACAACACCTAGTTGTAGGTCCAAAGTATCCTTTAGAGAGAGGTCTCCTCTTACCAGAGAGATGGTAAATAGAATAACTTATACACCCTCTGCTGTAAGTGCGTCGACAAGCTTAATCAGAGAAACACAAAGACACAGTTACAACAAAGTCAACTAGGTAACAAGTCTGCTGCATGAAAAGGAAGGATGGTTTTTTTTGCTTATCCCTAGTACATGTGGTACAGGCCATGATTCTCATGGTGGGTAGAAGTTGGCGACTGCTTTTACTATAAGTGCACCACATGACTACACATGTGAAAAGCAGTTCGACTTTGCACTTACAAATGTGCCAGAGCCCCGTTTTATTACTTGCACTCGCTTGGGAGTTGGACTTTTGCAAGAATCAGGGGCCATTGGAGCATTTTTTTTAATCAGAAAAAAGTGCCCAATGCGAGAATCGAACCCGGGTTGTAGCGGTCAAAAATCAAGAGTTTAGACCATCCTTCCACCGACCCCCTGGAAGGATGGTGGACACAAGAAGATGTAAGAAGCACCGACAGGTGGAAGAGGTAAGCCGGGGAGAAGCTGGATTAGGACTGTGGCTGAGGATAAAAAGCTGTTTCAAATACAAGAATACCAGTAAAGGAGGACTCCAAGCAAGTCCGGTACCCGCCAAAGTTTGTAGGCGGGGTTCAGTCCAAGACTGGCTTGGCAATGAAAACTATCCTTTGTAGAGAGGTGTCCTCCTACGGGAGAGTTGTTAATTAGTAAAAATTGTAATTTTGGCGATGAAAAGTGTACTTTGTTGAGAGGTGTCCTTTTACTGGAGGGTGGCTAAATAGTAGAAATTGTAATTTTGACGATGAAAAGTGTCCTTTGTAGAGAGGTGTCCTCTAGCGAAAGATTGTTCTACTGTAATAAAATTCAGACTAAATAAGCCAGACTGTACTGTGGCTGTCTCAATTAGGAGAAACTGTTGGGAAGGTTCACCACTCTACCTCTTTTTCTCTTCTTCTTCTGAGAGATGAGCCAACTCCTCCTATATTTTGTTTAGCGGCTATGGACATTTGTCTCCAACTTCTTCAATCCAACACCCCAAGGGATCAGAACTTATCATTGAATTGGTGGTGTCTTGTCCATGGAGCAGATCGGTCCGTGCACCCTGATCATAATACCAGCCAACAAAGGTGTCTTGTCCATATGGATGTCCTCTTTTGGATTGATGTCTGCCATATAGAGGGCTGCAAAGATGGCTGGGTATATATGGTCTGGAGTGAGTTGGGTGTTGTAACAGTAGTTCCTGTAAGATCTAGTCATGTCTGGGTTTATCTTCATTCCTTTAAAATGTCCTGTTCTGATTCTTGATATTGTTGCCGTTATTTCTCTGTTAATGTTGAGGTTGCATATGGGCTGGGGTATTTTGGTTTTTGTAATGAGTTTTGCTATTGTATTTGCGTCTTTCAGTATCATTGAATTAAAATCAATTAAGATATAATCATCTTAAAAGATGTAATTAATATCAATAAAATTAATTAAGATTTAGATAATGATAAAGCACAATTTGAATTATAGATACAAGATAATAAGACCAAATCCAAATAAATTAATAGTGTGTGACATTTCAATAGCAGCATTGTTACCATCTGGAGACAAAATAATTTTTTAATTTTTGTTCAGTAACAATGCTGTTACCAAAACGTCACACACTATTAATTTATTTGGATTAGGTCTAATTTCCTTGTATTTATACCTACCTTTGTTTACCTCTAATGTTCCCATCAACAGGAAACACACCCAATTACTTTATTGGTGTTAAATGATAAAGCACAATTTGGATTATAGATTATAATACAAGAAAATAAGACCTAATCCAAATAATTTATTAGTGTGTGATGTTTAGGCAACAACATTGTCACCATCATCAGACAAAATGAGATTTTATTCTTTTATCTGATGATGGTGACAATATTGTTGCCGAAACGTCACACATTAATAAATTATTTGGATTAGGTCTTATTTTCTTGTATTTGTTGTTGTTTCTTATCCCATTGTGCAAAGATTACTCAAATAAATTCCATGAGTCCACACTCCAAAAACTCAATACTGCATTGTTGCTGATGTTGGTTTTTTTGTTGCTTATCATTTACAAAGTGTTTTAATGTCCATCAATACAGAGAGCCAAACAACAACTGACTCACCCGTGCAGCCGAGGTCACGCTCCGCTGCGTCACGTGGGGAAACATAGGTAGATGTTTTCTTACATCTTCTCAGCACATCCCCCTTTTTAAGACTTGAAATATATATATACATTACAAACTTTAAATGCATAATATAATTAATAATGAAGGCGATCCACAGGTTTAACAATTCGTCCACTCCGGGTTCTTATCTGGCCGTCTTCTGAGTCGTTAGAGGGATGATCCACAACTGGGGTCTTTTCATTTTCAACCAGTTCCTCCCCCGAAAAGGTCGGCGTCGATGGGTCGGCTGGATATTGCACTGTAACTCCTTTTCGTAGATGGAACCTGTTTCGACGTAAAGTCCCAACTGGAGTATCAACCATATACGACCTTGGTGTCGATGCTCTCTGCTTTACAATCCCCCAGGTTCGCATATCTGTAATCCAAACCGTGTCACCTTCGGATAGCTCCTCCATGTCCGTAGCTCCGCAGCGTCGATCATATGTGGATTTCATATCCTTTCTCCTTCTCCCCTCCTTTCTTTTCAGGGTCCGAGAGTCCACCAACTTTGGATTAAGATTCTCTGGTGCAATTGGCAAGGTCGTTCGGAGTTTACGTCCCATGAGAAGCTCAGCAGGGCTGTAACCGCCTTCATCCAGTATGTGCCCAAGAAAATTAATTCTTGGCACGCCGAAGACACACTTGGCCTTGTTTAGTGTAACTTTCGCCTCTTTCAGTTTTCGGAGCACTAAACGAAGAATTCGATCGTGAGTCTTGGAGTCGGAGGCAAATGTCAGGATATCGTCCAGGTAACACATTACACCGTCCATGCCTTGCAAGATTATTGACATAACTTTCTGAAAATACTCTGGGGCGAGTGAGATTCCAAATGGCATTCTGCAGTATTTATATCTTCCAAAAGGAGTGATGAAGGTCGTTAAATGCTGGCAGTCCGGGCTCAACGGAATCTGGTGAAAGCCACTGTTCGCGTCCAGTTTCGAAAAGAATCTTGCTTCCCCCAGTTGCCCCAGCATGTGCTCCACCACTGGCATGGGATGCACTTCGCGCTGTACATGTTCGTTCAGCCTTGAGAGATCCACACAGAGTCTTATGTCGCCATTCGGTTTACCAGCAATCACAGTCGGTGCACACCATTCAGTCGCAACGTTAACTTGTGCTATGATTCCCGCCTTCTCGAGTTCTTCCAACCTTGCTCTGAGCTTTTCCATCAAAGGTATTGGTACCCGTCGAGGAGTATGCACAGCATATGGTTTTGCTCCAGGTTTCAATTTGATTTCGTAAGGGTTTCCGATCTGTCCCAGTCCTTCAAATACTTCGGGAAATTCCTTGATCGGGTTAATTCTCGTCGCAACCACTTCAATCCGCCTCGCCAGGTTCAAGAGCTCACATGCCCGGCGACTCAGAAGAGGTTCACTCAAACGACGAATGACATAAATCTTCTCCTTGATTTCATAATTGCCATTTCGCAGCGTTGATATAAACATACCCACAGTCTGAAGTTCGGAGAATTCAGCAGCTCTAAGGTTGATATCACTTTCCACTAGTCGTTGCTGTCCCATTATCTTCTTGAAGAGACACAGAGGAACACATGTAACATCCGCCTGGGAGTCGAGCTTGAACTTCACCTTCTTCCCGTTCACTTGGATTTCTGCTGTCCATCGCCTCCTGCACTCGTCTTCATCATTATCGAGATTAGATGAATCCTCCACAGCTGAGACCTCCAGGAGAAAACCAATTTCTTCATCAAGTTCAGAAACAGCTTTGACTTCCGCAGTCTTCGCCTGCTTATCTGGGCAGCAATTTGCAAAATGGCCAGTTTTTGAACACAGGTTACATTTTTGTCCTTCAGCACGGCAGGCCTGTCCTTCCCTGTGGGTGAAACCTCCGCATTTTGGACATCGTGATCTTGTTTTGGCTGACTTCTCCTTCTTCCTCGAAGGCTGCTGTTGTTGTTTCGGTGCTTGTTTCTTCGAGTTGAACTTCACCTGATTGACCTTTTGGCTTGTTGAGGGACGCTGCAGGTCGACTTGCTGCTGTCGAACGGCTTCCTGCTGTCGAACCATTTTCACCGCCTTTTCCAAAGTCAGTTCGCTGTCCAACTGCATTCTTTCAGATAGAGCTTTGTCCCTCACTCCAACCACTATTCGGTCACGGATCAACTGCTCATGAAGACCCTCAAATTCGCAACCATCAGCCAATTTGTACAATGAAGTGATGAATTCGTCCACTGGCTCCCGATCCTCTTGGATTCTTGAATTAAATTTCGCACGTTCGTAGATAATATTCTTTCTGACACAGAAGTGGCTGTCGAACGCCTTGAGGACGGAATCAATTTTCGTTGCCTCTTCCTCCTTTTTGAACTTGAAGGTCCTGAATATATCATCCGCGCGGTCACCCATCAAGTACATGAACAAATCGATCTTGTCCGCCTCCTCTTTCTTCTTCATTCCACTGACCACGAGGTATCGTTCGAATCTCTTCCTCCATTTGGGCCATTCGTTGGGAGTCGAGAAGTCGAAAGCTTCTGGAGGTTGAATCTGAGCCATGTTGAATTATCTTCCAAGGTACACAAAAATCGATATTTTGCAATATACGGGTTCGTATTTTATCCAGTTATCGCTGCCACCATGTTTTAATGTCCATCTCACAGAGAGCCAAACAACAACTGACTCACCCGTGCAGCCGAGGTCACGCTCCGCTGCGTCACGTGGGGAAACATAGGTAGATGTTTTCTTACATCTTCTCAGCACACAAAGTAACCACCATAATGCAGTCATTACATGCAGTCTCATTAAAACTCAAGGTAAAAAGACCAAATCCAAATAAATAAATAGTGTGTGACATTTTGGTAACAGCGTTGTTACCGAAACGTCACACACTATTTATTTATTTGGATTTGGTCTTATTACCTTGTGTTCATTACCTATGATCCAAATTGTGTCTTATCATCTCATTAAAACTAAGCATCACTAACAGTTAGGCCTGAATCGATAATAGTGTTGGTAACAAAGGTTTCCATGTTTGGAGAGATCTGAAGTTGAGTCAGACTGCCAAGTTATGTGTTCCACATTCAATGATACACCTACCCATCATGACATTGTCTCATTTTGATATAATTTTGAGATTAGAAAGTACTATAGTATAAATTTGTGTGAAAGTACAATGGGTTAGTGTACCACTATTGCATATTGTTCATTCTGACTATATGTAGTTGAGGGTTCATTCTTAGAAATGGTGGTTGGGGAAACTACCATGATGTATTTTCATATAAAAAATATAATATATAATTTTTTTTTTTTTAAATAGAGCAAGCAAATGATAAGGCACAATTTGGATTATAGATTATAAACACAAGGTAATAAGACCAAATCCAAATAAATAGTGTGTGACGCTTTGGTAACAGCGTTGTTTATTAGGATTTGGTCTTATTACCTTGTGTTTAGAGCAATCAATAAATATATCTTTAATTAAAAAGCCATAATTTTGATCCAATATATAAAGGTCGGCTCTCCCATCAAAATAGATGTCAAAACTAGACACCATCTATTGACCATCTTCTCAAACTTGTGGCCTTTGGGTTGGTTGTGCAGCCAGAGTGGAAAACTCACTAGAGAAAGATCACATACAAAGCAGAGGCATTAGAGGTGTGTAAGAGTGAGAAAACAGAAGCTTGCCACTATAATCATCATGGTCTGGTACTACATATGTAGACAGGTGGTGTAATTGCTGTATAAACACCCTCTACCCACCATGATTATCATGGCCATATGTAGAGAGGTAGTGTACGTGCTGTACACATCCCTCTACCCACAATGATTATCATGGACAACACTAAATTTAAATAAAAAACGAATAAATAATAAAAGCCTTCCTCAATTCTATAGAATGACAAGTAGAGAGGATTAGTACGGTAGGCTTGTGAAAAAAAATAAAAAAATAAAGACTGAAAGAAATAAATTACAAAAAGTAAATGGTCGTATAAAAAAGAAAAGTTTATTTACAGGGCTAAAAAGAGATGTGGGCTAGGAGCTGGACTCCAGGTCAACGTCCCAGACGTGGACCTGCTTGTCACCAAAGGAGCAGGAAGCCACGCGGGTGAGGTGGGAGTCATAGCTCCAGTCCACTCCGTAGCAGAGGGAGGTGTGGCCGGAGTAGTTGAGAAGCTGGGTGAGGGTGGATTCCTGCAGCTTCAGCACGGAGAATCCCTTGTAGAGGCTGGCGGAGACCAGGACATCTGGCCGGGTGGGGTGCCATTTCAGACGCCACAACCCTCCGTAGTTGTTGTAGCTGCTCAGGGGCTTGTTCATCTTGCGGGTGTCCCACAGCAGGATGTGTTCGTCGTAGCTGCCCGTAGCCAGCAGGTGCTCCCTCAGGTGGGACTTACGGATGCAGGTCACCCCCATGGTGTGGCCCTTGCTGCCAAAGATCAACCTGGAGGCCTCGGGCTGCCTCAAGTCCCAGCCTTTGAAGTAGGTGTCGTCCCCCCCGGAGAAGAGGACGTGAGGCTGGCTGTAGTCGAAGGAGGCGATCCAGGCCTCGAAGGTGTGCCCAGGCCAGTTCTCCTGGACTGTCAGGCCGGAGCCTGGCCGGTCCTGGTAGGTGGAAAGTCCACCAGAGGAGTCACTGAGGCAGACTGTGCTGTTCTGAGGCTCCCAGTCTGTCGACAGTCCCAGCCCCAAGTCTAACCTGGGTGGACTGGCAGCACCAATCTGCTCAATCCGCTCCTCCGCGATATGGTAGAGGTGGACAGACCCAGTGGCCATGGCACAGGCAAACACCAGCTGTCCACCAGGCTTCCATTTCACATCCAGCACCCCCGGGTGGGACAGGATGTGCTGCACCTTGCAGCTGTCTGCTGAGATGTTGAAGAGGGTGAGACCTCCAATCCTTCGCTCCTCATCCCCATCAGAGGCTGGAGTCTCCAGCTGGTACATGCCACAGAGCAGCAGCTCCTGGTGCCGCTCTACCGGGCACCACTCCACCGAGTCCGCATTGAATAACGTCTGCGTCGTCCACAGCACCGAGGCCATCCTAGAACTACTATTAGCTCATCATTCCATTATAAAACCTTCACCACATGGTTTCTAATGGGAGGTTTGGTCATTAGTCAATATTACAAAGATGGCAGAGGTTAGGGAGTTGGTAGTTGCTGAAGATAACTCTGTAATGTTATTATTCCAGATGATTCAGTGTCTTAAGACTGGCGTACCTCCTCCAAGATTCAATCCATAGCCACAATTTTCAACTGGAGGAAAGACATTGGTTTCTCTCTCGATCTTCAGTTGGTACAGATGTAATAAAAAGATCTTCCCCTTGGTATCTTCAATGTAATCCTTCAACTGTCCAATCATGGCGATATTTACTGAAATATACAAATTTCAGGAAACATAGGATACAATAGGTCGTGATAAAGCACAATTTGGATTATAGATTATAATAAAAGAAAATTGGATCTAATCCAAATAATTTATTAGTGTGTGACGTTTCGGCAACAACATTGTCATTTATTCTTTTGTCTGATGATGGTGACAATGTTGTTGCCGAAACGTCACACACTAATAAATTATTTGGAGATTAGGTCTTATTTTCTTTTATGATGCAATAGGTTAATTGTAGCATTCAAAAGTCTTAACCAAATATTGAGTACTCACTATATGAGCTCTCAGTCTACAAGAAGGTAAACTACAATATAACCATGTTAATTCCACACTTGTGATAATTCAACCATATTTTCATATCCCGACCTCCAGCCTATCAAATAGCAAACAATTCAACCTAACAATTATTTGACACACTATTGTTAATTCAACCTTTTTTTTTTAAATTCAATTTTTGACATTATATAATTCTTAAAAACAGATTATAAATGTATTTATAATCTATATTCCGAAATCTTGTGCCCTATCATTATATAATTCTTGTTAAAATACAAATTTAATATATTTATATATTTAATTATATATTTATAATTGTATGTAATTCTACTGTCCTCAAAGCTTATGTCCATAGTTCTTCTAAAATACCCATTCCAAGAGTCTAGCAAAAGTATCACTATAAAAGGAAGTTCCAAAAATGCAATATAATTGCTTGATGCAATACCTTGAAATTATATGTATGCACCTCTACAGACCTATAAGCTTATGTCCATAGTTCACTAAACACCCCTAAGCTGCCTTCCATAGAAAATGCAGGGTATATAACAAAACCAGTCCAATACAATAGTAGAGCGGTCTAGAGATTAATTTGGCGAAACCGCTGAGAGGGTTCACTACTGATGAGCCAAGCCCTCTCATTCAATAACTCATATCATTGCAGTAAGGTCTGTAGAGATAATTTTTGATGATATTTAAAAAAGAAACGCATTGCCAGTAAATTTATTTGTGTAAAATTATAACAGGAGTATGGTAGATTAAACTGGCGAAACCGCTGGGAGGGTTCACCACTGATGAGCCAGGCCCTCCCATTAATTTTTCCATTGCAGTAAGGGCAGTAGAAATTATTTAATTTTAAAAAGAATCTTACGTGTTTAAAATAGTTTCGAATTTTGATAACAGATGGCGCGCTAGTGCATCATAAAATACAAATTTATTGCTAAAAACACAATACTTTAACATGCAGGATACAGTGACCAGTTAGTGTATGTGCCTCATGCTTAAAAGTGTTATTAATGGGTTACAAATATAGACTACTAGCCGAATGACCCGGGCAACGCCCGTGTTTTACCCGATTGAATGTTTTATTCAAATACTATTTGTTACAATTATAAATTGGCGCCTTAAATAAATGCATATATTAGTTAATAACTATAGCCTATGTGCTTTATCTGTCTATGTACTGTTGGCTTCCGTAGGCGTCTCTTACTGGGAAAAAGAAAGAGAGGATTCCATCTGGTTATTATCTAATATATGCATTTATTTAAGGAGCGACCCGCTCCAACACAATAGTTACAAAAACGAAAAAGCGAGTGGGGGAGGCATGATGGGGTGGGGGGGGGGCAAAGGTGGCGTGATCGTAGCCAACCAATAGGAGGGCGCCATTCCAAAAAAAAAGCAAACAGTGACAGAGATGATTAGGAGATGAAGAATGACGCTCGTAACTGTATATAGAATGATGTCACTAGCGATTTTGTTTACTCAACAATTTAGGCCAAACTTAAGCGGACACTAGTCACAGTGTCTTTGAGAGTAAAATAAACACAAGGTAACCAAATCCAAATAAATAAATGGTGTGTAACGTTTCAGTAACAGCATTGTTACCATCTTCACACAAAAGTACTGAATGGGTGTATGAGAGTACTGTATTCAGTACATTTGTCTGAAGATGGTAACTTATTACCTTGTCGTAAAGTTAGAGGCTGACTTGCCGGCATTCATATTTCTCCTGACGTGGACAAAAGATTTTTGTTGAAACGTCGAGACAATAAAAAGATTTACTGGCCAAAGTGTCTTTTATTTGAAGAAATGATTACCTTGTGTTTATAATCTATAATCCAAATTGCGCCTTATCGAGAGTAAAATAAGTTATTTTATTTGTTTTCTAAATTTCTGGTTCAAAATTAACTTTACTAGTGCCAGGACTTTAGGTACTGCTCAACAAGAACAACCTAGTTTATGATATTTACAACAATGAATAATATGAAAAAACAATAGAAAAAAATAAAAGATAGGTGGGTCAGGTGTTGATATTAAAAACAAAGAAGGCATCTCCTGACCACGAGCACATGTGCTTTTTAGATGGCAGAGCGCCATCTAGTGGAGCAAAAATAGACTAAACGTTTATTTAGTTTGCTCCGTGATATTTGGCCAACCCAATTTCTTGATAAATCAAGAAAAGCCATCCACGAACGCGTTTCGCGCTGTTGGCGCTCGTCAGCGTGGAGAAGGCTGTAACCACTGCGACCAATCACTGCGAAAAATCAAGAAATGGGTATTTAAGGCCAAATTTGTATATATATATATCTATATATATAAAAATGAATGTTTGTATGTTTGTCTGTTGGTTGGTCTGTATGTCCGGTATACAAATTCGCAGTAGTTCACTAATTCAAACCAAAATTTCCATACATAGGTAAAAAATAACGGGGATGACGATAGGCTATTTTAAAAAATATATAAATCAATTATTAAAACTATATATTCAAATTATTCTAAATAGCTCACGAGCAGCGCCCTCTAGAACGCGGTGGATCTGATGGCGGGGCGCGCCCATTCGCTGCCTGTGAGCACGTGGCTTCCCTGTGCGCGCGCATGCGCCGGGAAGCCACTTGCTCGCCGGCAGCCGACGGGAGCAGTCACTTGCTCGCCGGGAGTCAACGGGCGCAGACATTTACTCGCTGGCAGCTGTTTGGCACATGTTTAATGTGTTTGAATAATACATTTAATCATGTAAACCCGGGCGTTGCCCGGGTCATTCGTCTAGTATACAATAATAACAACGCTGTTACTGAAATGTCACACACTGTTTATTTATTTGGATTTGGCCTTATTTCCTTGTGTTTATAATCGATAATCCAAATTGTGCCTTATCAATTATATATTTAGTTATAAAAATGTCCACTAGAAATTAATGTTGTGATGAAATAATCTAACTTACTTTAATTCAATGGAAAGTTCTGATCTTTTGGAGTGTCAAATAAAGAGGTTAGACTATTTTTTTTTTTTTAGACTGTAAGGTTAGACTGTAATTATAATAAATGGCAGTTGTTAAGTAAAATTTGCCTGGCAAACATTCACTAGGGAAGACACCAGGCGAAGCTGGGTTATTCAGTGTTAAATAATCATTATAACTATAATTCTAAAATAGAAAATTATGTGTATTTTTTAAAAATAATTTTAGTCTGTTAGTAGTCAATGTTAACCTATATATTATTCAAGTACATGCAGAATTTCCCAATGGTTTATTCAGTCTTCGATGGAAAAGTGTAACGAACATCAATTTATTTTGACAAATATAGATTCAATATGGGATAGATGTTTGTCCCGAAAATATTGTTTTAGCAAATGTTCGTTTGGCAAACTTTCCATCTGGCAAAAACCGGGTACATTCGCTAGTATTATCTAACATACACTCTCTTCTTGTTTAGATACTACACTCATAAAAATGTATTTTGAAAATTGTGGATTACTCACTTGTAAAAATGGAAGTTAAACGTGCATTTAGTTCAAAAAGTAAAGATCTTTAAAAACGTTTCAAACAAACACACCGCAAGTAAAAGGATCAAAACATTGCGCTATGATGATAACTTGTTGGGGTATCTTCTGAAAATAAAATAGAGTCACAGAATCATTATGATAAACATTAATATATTCAATATATAAAAGAAATTACACATATTTATATTTATAATTTTAGAAAACATAACAGTGCAGCAGTTGTATCTCAAAAATATATATATTTTTTGTATTTTCGAATTTTTCTAAAATAGAGAAAAAAACAACCTAAATGAAGCCTTTTCTAAGTCTTGAAAAAGAAGTATAATGAAATTATATTACACACATATTTTCTTTTTATTTAGGAGGGCTATGGTAAATTATGTTCTTTAGTTGTGTAATAAAAAAACCTGGGTTCCTGGATTATTGAAACCACATATTCGATGAGGGCCAACAGCCCGAAACGCGTCCGTGGTTAGCTTTTCTTGATTAATCAAGAATGGGTATTTGGCCAATTCTGGAATAATTAAAAATCAACGAGAATAGTTGATATTTATTCCGATAGATGGCGCCAGCCATCAGCAACTTTTAGTTGCACGATAAGGAGATGCCTTTTACTTAATTTATGCACCTTATCCCAGTAAAATGTTACATTTGTGTGTGAAACCACATATTCTCATTATGTGTGCTTATAATACACAAGATAATTAATTGTTTAGGTAGTTTGAATAGGTTTTTCAAATTATTGAACGATGCTATAATAAGCAATATTTTGACACTATTCAGTTTTCAACATATGAAAATATAACCAGGATATAAAGAAAAAATAATTTTAAATTTCTCTAGTATGTTAGATATCAATTTCAATGCTTAGATTTTAGTGTATCTATTACTTTAAAAAGAAATGAAGTAATTGTATGATGGATAACTTATAAGTCTTGGATAGAGTTTCATTTTAATTATCTCAAATAATTAAAATAAATATATATTTTGTAAATATCCCTATAGTCAAATTTTCTTTATAAATGTAAGTGAGCTAAAAAAAGTGGGTATGTTTTTAAATTTAATGGAAATAGATTTATATATATGTGTAAGAAGATAAGAGAAATAATTTGGTAATTGTATATACTTTTATGGACATCTAGTCAATTAAATAAGTGCGCATTCCACACATGTTGTTACACACATTAGAAAGAAATCCCCCCCCCCCCCCAAAATAGAAAGTATATAAATTTGCGATTCTTCAATTTGATTTTCATACTTCTATGTGAATTTTCTAATAAATTATATATGTACCAAAAGGGGTACCTCTTCCTTTAAAAATTGCATTCAAACCCTGTAATTTTGTTTATAACCTCTTTGTAAAATGGATACAGGTTAATTATAGAAGAATGTGCCACAACGCCAGCTTTGATATATTGAGACTAAAATCAACGTGTATACCAAAGTTTTGGGATATGGTCTTCTTCCTAGGAGAGGAATTATGAGATCATTCAAACTTTCCCAAAAGGTGTTTGGGATTCTTAAGCGATAAAGCTCTTTTTCGGAGCAGAATAAAATGCAAAGTTGCGGGAGAGTGGTATAAGCTACCCCAGTACTGATTAGGGTCGTAGCCTAAAACCTTGGTATAAATGGTTGCCTTTTTTGGTCTGAATTTAATATTTATTCTAAAAAGTTAAACGTAGGCCTGTGAAATGTTAAGCATTTTAGAGAGAGAGAGAGAGAGAGAGGTTTGATAGTTTCAAATTTATCCTTTAAGAAATATACAGGCTAAATTTATATTAAGAAAATAAATATATGTTTCTTCATAAGTTCGCTAAACTTCCTTTTATGATGGCCATTGTTTATGTTAAGCATAGAGAAAGAGAAACATTTGTAAAATTATTTCAAAAAATGAAAAAAATTGCTTCAATGTTTAGTTATTTTCGCTGTGCTCAATGTAAGAATTCTACTCAAGGATCTTCGAGGCCAAAACCAGCGAGAAATTATCCTTTGGGGATGTCAGGCGATATGGATTGCGACAACTGCAACAAGATTGGTGTGCTAGAGCATCACAGTACAGATTTTTCCAAAGACGTTCCCCATGTTCATAAGCTTGAATGTTTTCCATGGATGGACGAACCAAAGATTAAGGAAGCATTCAAAATGTTTGATAGTGCTGTTTATATCGATGCCTTACCTGCTCCTGTAATCAGCGACGTAATTTCGCGTTGTCATTCTTTCATTGATCGTGTCAAATCAGTTCCTGATAAAGAAACACAAATGGAGATTTTACAATCCTGTTATACCTTCATGGAAGGAAAATTTCCAACTTATAATGAATTTATGGATATGAGAAATGAAAAGGAAGTCAACATTATACGAGAATTCATGGAATCCTATATGATCGCTCGTATCTATTTTGATGAAAATTCCGAAGAACTTTTTAGCAGAGCTAAATTTATCATCAAGATGGAAAGTGCATCCGATTTTCTTATCTACAACAAGCAAATTCTTATTCCTGAAGATTTGCATTTTGTAACTCTAACTACATTAAGTTTGAAGGCTCTGACATCCGAAAAATTTCTAAAATGGAAATGGTGGTGCGTTAACCAATGGGGTAAAAATATTGAGAATATGGTGAAAAATAGGAAAATATCGAAAGGTAAATATATGCAAGGGGATTTCATTTTTCTAGCTATTAACTGTATTTTTCAAGTAAGGAATCTTTCAGTACAAGATGAAATTATGTTTGCAAGAAATTATGGTCATCCTTTTCGATATGAGGATGCAAGCACAACGACTTTTTGGAACTACCTGTCAGCTTCTGTGGAAGCCATCGAGGTCTTCTCAAAATGTGGGACATGCGAGATTGGGATGAGGATCCAAGTGCTTCTACAGTACGCCTATGATATCATTCCAGCTGAAGCTAAACAGAAGATTCTTTCCAAGGAATATTCTCATGAATTCCACACGGCTCTTGATTATTATGTCTGTAAACCTCATGGTTGGAGGACTAACATCAAGAAAATGAAAAAAAGACTTGGAAAGGTTCAAACGTGATTCGACTCTTTCTACATTTCTTAATACATATTTAAACCCCACAATTTCATCCATAAAACAAATTTAAAAACAGTGCCACAAAATAAATGAAGTTGATATTTTATTTTAAAATAATAATAATATATGGTAGCAATTTTTAATCGTTGCAGGATAAGGGCTGTAGAAATAATTTTAATTACACTTCGTTCTCTTTTTATGCGGTTTTTTTTTATGCGGTTTTGGAGTTATGCGGTGCAAGAAAAAAAAAATTATTCGAATTTCGAAATTTTTTTTTTTGGTGATTCACTTTTTCTGAAAACGAATAAGAATAACAACTACAACTCTACTATTACGCAATCAATACAAAGAAAGAATTTTGTAACGTCCTGGTTGTATGTTAAGTTATCCAACAAACAGTAGAGGGGAAGTTCCAATGTCTTTTATTCCGCGCCTGCCGGTGTCTTACACAACTCGTGCAAAACCGAAATCAAAACTGAAAACCCGCCGGCGTGCCAGCTGCCGTTACAAATTTCTTTTTTCTTTTATTGACATGTTTTCTCTTGATTTGTTCTTAAAAACAAAAGAGACAAAAACAAAAATACCTCGTTAAAATTGCGTGTTTTTATGCTGCATTTTATTTTTGTATGAAACTAATTAAAAAAGCCTGCATATTGGAAAGCATTAGAAAATAAAACTTTGTGAAAGAAGGTTACTACCGAAAACCGGAAGATAAATTTACTCAAGTGAATTGTAAGTTTTTTTGAATAATTTTAGTGCGTAATTGTACATAAAGTTTTTTTCTATAATTTTTAGTCCTCTTAAAGAAAATGTGTGACAATAATAAAAAACAAAAAAAGAAGTGCAATTTCGCTAGAAACCAAAATTATAATTCTCGATTGCTTGGCGAAAGGAGAAAGATCAACAGCAATAGGTAAACGTTATAATTTAGGCGAATCTACTATAAGAGCAATAAAAAAAATGAAGCGGCAATAAGAAGATCAGTCAGATCTGGTACAAATTTGAGTTCTAAAATTTCATCATATTCAAGAGGCACTTTAATAGAAAAAAACAGAAAAGGCTCTCGTAATTTGGATTGAAGATTTAACTCAAAAAAGAATTCCGTTAGATGGACATTTAATCAAGATGAAAGCCCTTAAATTTTACAAGGAGTTAAAAGAATCAGAGCCATCTACATCTTCACGTGAAAGTAATCCACAATTCTCTGCCAGCACAGGGTGGTTAACTGGTTTTATAAAAAGACATTCTTTTCATAATCTAAAAATAAAAGGTGAGGTGGCTTCTGCAGATGAAGAAGCTGCTAGAAAATATCCTGAAAAGTTGGCTAAAATTATTAAAGATGGAGGATATTGTGCCCATCAAATCTTCAATGCTGATGAAACAGGATTGTTTTGGAAAAAAATGCCAACCCGTACTTACATTGCAAAGTCCGAAAAAAATGCCAGTGGTTTTAAAGCTGCTAAAGATCGAGTTACTTTATTGCTGTGCAGCAATGCATCTGGCGATCGAATGTTAAAACCGCTGCTTGTAAATCGATCTTTAAAACCACGTGCATTAAAAGGAAAAGACTTAAATACACTGCCCGTACATTGGATGGCAAACAAGAAGGCCTGGGTAACAACGGCTATTTTCACTGAATGGTTCAATAAATGCTTCGTACCCGAAGTAGAAAATTATATGAAAGAGATGGGTCTCGAATTTAAGATCTTATTAATTCTTGACAATGCACCAGGTCATCCGAACTTAGAACATCCAAATATAAAGGTAGTTTTTTTCCCTCCAAACACAACGAGCCTAATTCAACCATTAAATCAGGGAATTATTTCAACATTTAAAAAATATTATGTAAAATTCACTTTCCAATTCATTTTCGATAAACTGGAATCCAATACAATAACAGTTACTGAAGTTTGGAAACAATTTAATATCTTGAACTGAGTAGATCATGTTGCGTTAGCAATTGCCGAGATAAAATCACAAACTTTAAATGCATGTTGGAAAGCTGCTTGGCCTGAATGCGTATCAAAGAGAAATGAATCAAATAGAACAACAATAGTAACATCAGATATTATTTCAATTGCTAAGGAAATAGGTGGGGAAGGTTTTGATGATTTTGGCGAGCATGATATAGAAGAATTGCTTGTGGACGAAGCCCTAAATGATGATGATATTTTGGAAAGTATGGTAGATACTACTAAAGATTTCGAAACAGTAGATAGCGAACTGGAAGATGTTACTCCACTGGACGAAAAATTACTTCGGGAAGGCCTTCAACTTTCCGGTAAATTGGAAATTTTTTTTATTCAAAATGATAATGATGTAGAACGCGCCTTAAAATTCCAACGTGATCTGAAATTTTGTATGTCTGGCTACAGAGAACTCTACAAAGAACTAGTCAAGCCATCACAGCGTTTGATTACTGACTACCTTGTCAAAGAAAAAAAAATCACTGAAGTTCCTAAAGAAGCATTACCATGTAGATCTGATGACGTAATTTTATCTTCAAGTGATGAAAGTGATCTTGCACCAATCCACAAACGGGTTCGCACATTATCAGACAGCGAATAATGATGAAAACATTCTTAATATGATTTTAAATAAAGTTTTGTTTATGTTTTTTATTTTACATATTAAGTTTTGTTTTTGTTATTAACACACATATGTGCCATTTATTAAAATATGATGAGAAAAAAAATAAATCTTATTATTTATAAATCTTTTTTTATGCGATTTCTGGTGCATTTTAAAACATTATTTAGGTTTTATGCGATTTTTTTAATAAATGGAACGTATCTATCATTTTACATATAAATGTATGTCTTTTTTTGTGCGATTTTTTTTTATGCGGATTCCCCTGGAACGCATCTACCGCATAAAAAAAGAATCAAGTGTATATGTATTTAAAAAATATAAAGATAGCGTTTAAAAATATGCTTCTAAATTTTAATAATGATAATTGCTACTTTTCTCTCTGATAAAATTACCGGACCAATCATTTAGTAATTTCAATCAGAGCCTAAAAAGACATAATTTAAAATATAGCAAACAACAACAAAAATCTTTATTAAGACCTTTCAGTCTTATACAGATTCTCCGAGTAGAAATGTAGGGTACATGCAGGAATAACAGTAAAAATACTAGTAATAATTATTTTTTTAAAAGCAAATCACATAAACGTAATATGAAATTTATATACAGGAAAACTTAATTAAGACAATCAGGCTAATAGATTAATCTGGGTAAATCCGAGGTAAAAGAAAAAAAAAACAACAACAACAACACAACAAACAAAACAAAACATAAATAAATAAAACATTGGAATTTCTATATGATACATAAGCCTTTAAAAAAATGTTTCGTCCTAATAAAAATTCCTCAGCTGATGAATGAAGACATAATTTAACATATAAACTATATAAACAGTTTAAAAAAATAATCAGGTGATAATTTTAATTAAACGCGAAAATCAATTTTGGTAGTTCTGATTTTTACCACTAGGAGCAGCACTGTAGCCAATAAATTTGATTATGGATTAAAATTTTTGCCCAATCTTTTTTAAATTTATCAAACTGATAAGGCGGTCTAGATTTTTTTTTGTTCTGAAATGTATCTTGATTATATTCGAATAAACCCAAATTAATCCAGCGCTAGTAAAATAAATGATAATTTGATCCAAATATGCCTTTTTAATAATCATAAAAAAATATATATAATCTATATATATATAAATGAATGTATGTGTGTGTGTCTGTTTGTCCTTTATGCCTGACCAAACCACTCATTGGAACGCCATGAAACTTTGGGAAGTTATTTAGTATAGTACTGGGAAGGTTTCTAGCAAATAAAATTTTTGAAATAACTTTTCGCTTTAAAATAATCAAGATAAATATTCTAATTTATCTGTTATAATTCAACAATCTGCTCTATATATTGTTACATCATGATTAATGGCGTATTTATTATATTATTTTTAATATATTTGAAATTTAAATTATATATTTATTTATTTTTATATTCTATGATATTTATTTAAAACAGATTATTTTTAGATTATCATCATTTGTATTTAGGTACACTGTGACTTCACTGCTCTCTTTGATGTGAGAAAATAAATAAATTATTCTGGTGGCTACATAAAGTAGACTTATCTCATTATTCCCTTTTATAAATTTGTAGGATGGTTGAAACACGCTCTGGTAAGATGCAAGACCCAGCACAGGAGAGAGTCAAGGCTGAAGAGTCTGCCAAGCCGCAACCTGGTGCAACAATTGGTAGAGATGCTAGTTCCGACCCAGTTGTCCTGAATCCCAACATCGACATCCCCAAGTATGATGGAACAGAAGACCCTCGCCCATGGATTGAATCTCTTGAAGAAATTGGCTTCCTGTACCATTGGGCAGACTACATTATCTCCCGTTATGCTGCCATGAATATGATTGGTAGCGCCAAAACCTGGCTGAACCTACACAAAGTAAGTTTCACCAGCTGGGAAAATTTCAAGAGCCGCCTAATTGAGGATTTTGCCTCAGACGCCAACAAAGAAGAAATGAGGATGAGATTAAACAGGATACAACAGTGGAATGAACCTGCAATCAGGTTCGCAGAGGATATCCTTGTACTGTGCAACAAGGTCGACCCCCAAATGGAAGAAGAGACTAAAATAAACTGGGTTATTGGAGGGTTAAAGAAAGAATACTCTTTTGCCCTTCACCTAAACCCTCCTAAAAATACCAATGAACTTCTAGAAATTTGTAAAAAGCTGGATTTGTTCGAAAAGAATTACCAAGAACGTGCAGAAAAATCAAAAGCTCTTTATAATGGACCACGCTCTCCTCGTCCCCATCATCAAGAGCAATGGAAGAATGCTACGTCGTTCAGAAGACCATATCAGAACACCTCCAAGCCCCAGGCCCCCGCTCCGAGGTACTACCAGAACACCTCCAAGCCCCAGGCCCCCACTCCGAGGTATTACCAGAACAAGCCTCTGCCCCAGGTATCTGCCCCTAGACGATCTTACACTCCCAATCCTGAGCCAAAACCGGTCTACCCAAGTAAAACATACAATAAGAATCCAAATTCAAATAGGAATAGGACAGAAGACGGGAGACCAATATGTTTCAAGTGTAACAAGCCAGGACACGTAGCGCGGTATTGCAGAGTCAGGTTTGTAAGAATTGTGGAAGAGGACCCCATAGTTACACAAGACAAGGTCGAAGAAGAAATCCGAATGGATAATGGAACTCAGAAGTCGAGACCTCTGCTCTACTCTGACGTAAGTAATAGCCCGTACTCGAGTATCCCTACAAGGAATAGATATGCTGCATTAGAAGATTTAAACTAAACATCGCGCCTGAGTCCGTCAATCAAAGCAAGTCGACCATAAATGGAATTAAAAAGTTAGACCCCAAATATAAAATGAACATTAACGTGGATCGAATCGGTATCTGCGAAGCTTTGATTGATACAGGCGCCGATCTTTCAGTGGTCGACCTTAGTACAGCTCTTAACACAGGTCTTGAAATAATAAATCCTGATAAAATGTGCTCCGGACCCGATGGCAAAGAATTAGATATCGTAGGAAATATTATTTTAAATATAAAATTTGATGACAAAACAATTACACATCAATTTGTGATAATGAGAACACATTTGCGAATATTTATACTTGGACGTGATTTTCTTAAGAAAATGAACGCAAAAATTGATTGTCAGCGTGAAATAATCAAATATGACTTGACAGAAAATCGTGACGTAATCAAATATCAACAGAAGAAAATAAAAAGTGCAAAGGATGCCATTATACCAGAACTTTCTATTAAATTGATTAATGCATTTGTAGAAGCAGAGGATGGCGAATACATCATCGAGGAGAACCATAAAATGTTTCAAACAAATGGACTTCGACTAGCGAGAAGCTTAATAAATGTTGTGAATAAGGAAACATATATCTGGATAACAAACCCTTACCCTCGACCATTAAAAATATTAAAAAACCAAACATTGTGCTTTGGAAGCCAGCCAGCCGAAGTGAATCTTATGGAAGAAAGTGAACAAAAAGAGCATGAAGAACCCCAATTTCAGATAAACGAAAATTTAGCATATACGGAAAAGGAGCAATTGAAACAAGTTTTGGAAAGGTACGAGGATTTGTTTTCGTCGGGATTAGGAAGATCCAACTTAGCGAAACATCGGATCGATACAGAAGGCGCGAAACCGATCAAACACAAGCCGTATAGGGTGAGCGCGAAAGAGCGAGAAATCATAAAAGAACAAATTGATGAAATGCTCAGAGACGGCATAATTAGACCATCCTCGAGTCCATGGTCCTTCCCTGTAATCTTGGTCAAGAAGCGAGATGGTAAGTACAGATTTTGCGTTGACTACAGAAAATTGAATGATGTAACAGTGAAGGATGTTTACCCAATTCCCAGAATTGATGAAGTATTGGATACACTTCAAGGATCCAAATACTTTTCAGCAATTGACCTTAAATCAGGATATTGGCAAGTAGAGGTTGAGGAGAAAGATAAAGAAAAGACAGCCTTCACTACAGCACATGGCCTATATGAGTTCAACGTAATGCCCTTTGGTCTATGCAATGCCCCTGCTACATTTGAGAGGAACATGGAAAATATGCTTGGTAATCTTAGATGGCAAATTTGCTTATGTTATCTAGATGACGTAATCATTTATAGCTCGGATTTTTCAACACATCTCAAAAGAATAGAAGCTGTTTTAAAATGTTTTCGCGAGGCTAATTTAAAATTGAACAACAAAAAATGCCAATTTGCTTTCGAAGAACTGGAGATTCTTGGCCATATAACTAATCAACATGGTATAAAACCAGCGGAGCATAATATCAAGGCTATTAGAGATTTTCCTCGGCCCAAAAAGATAAAAGAAGTTCAATCATTTTTAGGAATGTGCTCATATTATAGAAAATTTATCAAAGGTTTTTCAAAAATTGCCGATCCATTAACCAGTCTTATAAAAAAGAATGTACCTTTTACCTGGACAGAAAATCAAGAGAAAGCATTTCAAACCCTTAAAGTAGCATTGATAAATCCTCCAATCTTAGGGCACTTTGACCCGAATGCAATTACTTACATTCATACTGACGCATCTAACATCGGCCTGGGTGCAACATTAGTCCAAAAGTTCGGCGATAAAGAAAAAGTTATCTCATATTTAAGTCGAACACTGAGCAAACCTGAGCAAAATTATTCGACTACCGAAAAAGAATGTCTAGCTGTTGTGTGGTCAATGTCCAAGTTACGACCCTACCTATATGGAAGGCACTTCAAAATCGTAACTGATCATCACGCACTATGCTGGCTTAAGAATCTGAAAGATCCGACCGGCCGATTAGCACGATGGGCACTGAAGATTCAGGAATATAATTTCGAAATCATACATAAATCGGGTAAAAAACATCTGGACGCTGATGGTCTATCTAGAGGACCCTTACCTGAAAACGAATGGGACGAAGATTATGAAAGACTATTTCTGAATCAAATAATAGACGAAAAGGATGATTTTATTGAGAATATTAAGGAGAACCTTAGTGGAAACAAGCGTTCAATTACACAGAACTTCAAAGAAGAAAATGGGTGTCTCTACAAGAAAAATCCAAATCCTGAAGGTAGGGCATGGTTGCTGGTAGTGCCAAAGAAGAGAAGGAAGGAAGTCATAAGTGAATACCACAACCATATGCTGAATGGCCATCTGGGCGTCGCCAGAACCACTTACCGATTGAAGAATAAATACTATTGGCCTTCCATGTTGAAAGATGTTTCAGAATTTGTAAAGACGTGCCATCTTTGCCAAAGTCGGAAAGGTTCAAATCACTTGCCTTCTGGACTTCTACAACCTATTCCCCCAGCTAACTACCCTTTTGAAAGAATCGGAATTGACTTTGTTGGCCCCTTGCCATCAACGAAAAGAAGAAGGAAGTGGATAATTGTGTTGACTGATTATTATACCAAGTATGCTGAAACAAAGGCAGTATCAGAAGCAACCGTGAAAGAAGTCTCTACATTTTTAATCGAACATATTATTTTACGTCACGGGGCCCCAAGATTTCTTATTAGCGATAGAGGTTCACAATTCACTAGCAATTTGATGAAGGAGGTAATGAAAATGTGCAAGGTGAAACACTGCTTCACAACGAGCTACCACCCCCAGACTAACGGACTAACGGAACGGCTAAATAGAACTTTAATCAATATGATCAGCATGTATGTGAACACAGACCAAAAGAACTGGGATGAAATCCTCCCTTTCATCACCCACGCGTATAATACCACGATTCAAGAAACCACAGGCTACTCTCCATTTTTCCTGTTGTTTGGAAGGGAACCCATGTCCCTCTTAGACGACGAGAATATCCCAACGGACAGTAACATGGACGATTACGACGAATATATAGAAAACTACTTAGATAAAATAGCAAGGACGAGACAGGTAGTCATTAACAACACAGAGAAGACTCAGGAAAGAATGAAAAGAAACTATGACAAAAAACACAATGAGAAAATCTATGAACCAGGACATTTAGTGGCAGTTTGGACACCAGTCAGGAAAATCGGAAAATGCGAAAAACTATTGAGAAAATATTTTGGCCCATATCGAATATTAAAGAAGCTGTCTAACGTAAATTACTTAATTGAGCCGAAAGATAATCCTGGCCAAGACCCATTGATTGTCCATGTCTCAAGACTCAAACCCTATTTTGAGAGAATTGATGAGGTAACTCACGAGGACGTGACGACCTCTGGAGAGGGGAAAGTGTTACATCATGATTAATGGCGTATTTATTATATTATTTTTAATATATTTGAAATTTAAATTATATATTTATTTATTTTTATATTCTATGATATTTATTTAAAACAGATTATTTTTAGATTATCATCATTTGTATTTAGGTACACTGTGACTTCACTGCTCTCTTTGATGTGAGAAAATAAATAAATTATTCTGGTGGCTACATAAAGTAGACTTATCTCATTATTCCCTTTTATAAATTTGTAGGATGGTTGAAACACGCTCTGGTAAGATGCAAGACCCAGCACAGGAGAGAGTCAAGGCTGAAGAGTCTGCCAAGCCGCAACCTGGTGCAACAATATTATCATGATGATACGATGATTTTGTAATGTAGAAAATTAGGAAAGACAAAATTCAGGATGACACGGCAATTTATTTGAGACAAGAATAATGATACAATTCATAGGCAAGATACTATTCCTTTAACTTCCAATTACCGAGGGAACCAATTAATATTGGTTTTATTCAACTTATCGAGTACTTTTAAAGGGACCGGGAAAAATGTTCACTTTATCGAGAGATTCGTTAGACAAACCTTTACTCGGGTATAACCCGGGCGAAGCCGGGTACATCCATACAAGAATAATGTTACAATTCCAAGGCAAGATACTATTCCTTTAACTTCCAATTACCGAGGGAACCAATTAATATTGATTTTATTCAACTTATCGAGTATTTTTCAAGGGACCGGGAAAAAATGTTCACTTTATCGAGAGATTCGTTAGACAAACCTTTACTAGGGTAAAACCCGGGCGAAGCCGGGTACGTCCGCTAGTATAATATATATATATTGTTTTGAAAATAGAGCAATCCATATTTAATTCATTAGATAATAAAAAGGCATATATTGGAGCAAATATGCCTTTTTAATTAAAGATGTATCTATGGATTGCTCTATTTTCAAAATATAAATAAATAAATAAATGAACATTGGAATTTCTATATGATACATAAACCTTTACTAAGATTTTTCGTCCTAATAAAAATTCCTCAGCTGATGAACGAAGACATAATTTAATATATAAACTATATAAACAGTTTAAAAAAAATAATCAGGTGATAATTTTAATTAAACGCGAAAATCAATTTTGGTAGTTCCGATTTTTACCACTAGGGGAAGCACTGTAGCTAATAAATTTGATTATGGATTAAAAATTTTGCCCAATCTTTTTTAAATTTATGAAACTGATAAGGCAGTCTACATTTTTGTTTTGAAATGCATCTTAATTATATTCGGATAAAGCCAAATTAATTCAGCGCTAGCAAATATAAATTATTTTTCGATCCAATATATGCCTTTTTAATTAATATATATATATGATAATATAAAAATAAATGTCACCTCTCCTTTCAAAATAGACGCTAAAACTAAGCGCCATCTATTGACCTTCTTCGCAAACTATCGAACTCAGGTCGGTAACAAAACCACAACACCAGCTTTAGCAAAGTAAGAAACGTCCACTTGGAGACCATGGTTTCGGGCTAATGGCCTTCTTCAGTTCTAAAAATGTTGATTAAATCTTAACTTTTGAATTAATTATATACTGAAAGTGTGTTTTTTTTGCATTTTTATTCATCCTAAGTGCACCTGGTACAAATCAAGATAATCATGGGTATCAGAATTCGAAACTATTATAGACGCCTATGATTCTACTAGTAGAATAAACTGGCGAAACCGCTGGGAGGGTTCACCACTGATGAGTCTTTAATTTTTCCATTGCAGTAAGGGCAATAGAAATTAAATTTTATTGCCCTCTATCGTTAAAATTTTACACAAATAAATTTACTGGCAATGCGTTTCTTTTTTTTTTTTTTTTTTTTTTTTTTTTTTTTTTTTTTTTTTTTTTTTTTTTTTTTTTAAATCTCTACATTGCCAGTAAATTTATTTGTGTAAAATTTTAACGATAGAGGGCAATAAAATTTAATTTACTAATATATAATGGTTATGAAAACATGTTTTGCGCGGAAGAGCTTTGCTCGATGCAATACCTTGAAATTTATATGTATGTACCTCTACAGACCTATAAGCTTATGTCCATAGTTCACTAAACACCATTTAGCTGCCTTCCATAGAAAATGCAGGGTATATAACAAAACCAGTCCAATACAATAGTAGAGCGGTCTAGAGATTAATTTGGCGAAACCGCTGAGAGGGTTCACTACTGATGAGCCAAGCCCTCTCATTCATTAAATCATATCATTGCAGTAAGGTCTGTAGAGATTTAAAAAAGAAACGCATTGCCAGTAAATTTATTTGTGTAAAATTTTAGCAATAGAAATTGTTTTTATTTTTAAAAGAATCATACGCGTCTATAATAGTTTCGAATTTTAATAACAGATGGCGCGCTAATGCATCGTAATATAATCATGGGAGGTAGTAAGCGACAGTTTTTTGACTGCAAGTAAACCACATGTTTACATATGTAGATAGAAGTTCGAATTTTGAACTTACAAGTTTCAATAACGCCGTGTGGACACTTACACTCACTGGTGGGGTTGGATTGTTGCAAGAAGAGAATCGGAAGTCATCGAAGCATTTTTTTTTATCTCTAGAAGAGAGTTATAATGTAGGATCTTTAGAACCGTGATTGCCAAAAAAAAAAAAAAAGGACAGTTTGAACGAATTGCAAGTCAGATTCTTTGTTTTAAATATACACTCGGTGACAAAAATTGAGGAGGTGGAAAGTCTTTGATGTCGCCAGTCGTCTGTTTTCTTTTTTCTTTTTTTGAAGAATACAGAGGTAATTTTGTTCACCCTTCGTTATCTCGTGTGTCTTCAATAAAGGTCACTGTAATATCTTTCAGAGTTATTGTCTGAATCCCAATAAACATGCTAAAAGGTACAACTTCCTTAAGTTTTTCCATGAGTGTATCTTTCAGAGTTATTGTCTGAATCCCAATATACATTATAAAAGGTACAACTTCTTTAAGTTTTGTCCGTGATTGTAAATTGTCTAAAAACGTCCATACCTAGAACGTTTACATATATGGAACGCTCAGGTTCCAAGTCAAACAAACCGCACGTACATTAAATTTACATAGCTGCATTCACATGCGGTGTGAAGAGGTCAGATAGAGGTCAGTGTGGGCAAGTCTTGCCTCAGAATCTTCTAGTTTCTCGGGCAAACAAGTTTGAGGACAAGGACAACGTCGGGAAAAACTTGGCGATTCTCTGGGGAATACAAGTCTATACTTGTATGTAAATATTCTTATTGTAAGTTGGCTTATGGTGACTTTTAGAGTTCAAGATTCCTTAAATTTCATTACTTTACCCTTCGATGATCCATTGTCGTCCTTTTTCAATGCAGAAAGTTTAACACGATATTATGATGTATTTGGGTTATTAAGTTTAATATAGGGTTTTATAAACTATTATTTATTATTATAAAATAAATAAAGCTTCCAGGGTTAAGTTTCTTGTACAACTTTTATTTTCATGCTTTCGGACTTGTCAGTCCTTCAACAGGATTATCACGTTAACAATTTAATTATTTATTAGCAACAAATATATACAACTTACATTTTAATATATATAGATAGAGATAAGAGAAATGGAACCATTAAAGCACGAATGTTTATTTTTAAATATAAAACAAACTTCTACTATCCTTACTGCGATGAAAAAATATTGGAAGGGCTTGGCTCATCAGTGATATACCCTCCCAGCGGTTTCGCCAGTTTAATCTACCAGACCGCTTCTTAGAGCTCTAATACTGTATTGGTTGATTCTACTTATATATGCTACACTGAAGGATGGAATCATAGAAATGGTATTCAAGCAAACTATGGACATAAGATTTTTTAGAGATATTTGCATATGTGCCGAGCCAAAGTGTCTTTTAGAGAGAGAAGTTCCCTCTTACTGGGGAGTTGCTCATTAGTAGAAAAAATGATTTTTTGATGATGAAAACAGTCCATTATAGAGATGTCCTCTATCAAGTGTGTTCTTTCATTTAGATTCTACTGTAACAAAGTGTACCCAGGTTCCTGAAGCGCAGAACGCCAACACCCTTAATATTTAGATATACAGGAATAAAAATAATGTAAATATAATATTGTGACGAAGAAATAATTTATTAATTAAATTATTCAATGAAACTATTCAACAGATTATATAAATATATATTAATCTTTTATGTAAAATAATTATCAAAATATCTCTTTGCTTGCTTGCTCAAGATTCTCTAGCTGTAAATAGTTTTTGCTGACTTGTTAATAATTGCCGACTTGTCGCCGTGACGTCATCAATAAATACTTTTACATCTTAGGATATTTCAAGGCTTGATTTCTACGCTACAACTGGTGAAGAAGCTGGATCGATACCCATTCAGAAAAAAACGTAAAATTGATTCGGTTGAGCAAGAAGAAACAACCATGACCATCAAGAAAGAAGCAACAAATCAGGTAGGTTCATTTTTTATACAACATCTACCTAGAAACCCCTCAATGTTCTCTGGTGAGGGTTCTGAAGATCCCCATAACTGGTTAAAAAAGTATGAACGTGTGGCGAAGCATAACCAATGGGATAAAACACTTTGTCTCGCCAACATTTACTTTTATTTGACCGGCACTGCTCTCAAATGGTTTGAGAACAATGAGGAGAGCATCCTGACATGGACGGAGTTCATGTCCCAGTTAAAATCAGTTTTCGGAAAAAACGAAAACTTGAGGTTACGAGCAGAGAAAACCTTAAAAACTCGCGCACAATTAAAAGGTGAAAGCACCGAATTTTATATTCAAGACGTCCTGCGCCTCTGCAAAGAGGTAGACCCTCATATGAATGAGCAAGATAAAATATCCCATTTGATGAAAGGGATAGCAGAGGAGCTCTACCAGGCACTTCTCCCAAGAGATGCACATACCACTCAACAATTCGTCACCGAGTGTCGCCGCATTGAAGCGCTACATTGTAAGCGAGTGACCCCAACCAGGTACGAGCGACTACCAAATGTGGCGTCTCTCAGTGATCATGATGACAGGGCAGATCTGTCATCTATGATTAGGCAAATAGTTCGCGAGGAGGTACAGCGAGCATTAGCCTCTCCTAGAGAAGAACCAGAAATTTCTGCAATTGAACATATGGTGCAGCAAGAAATTGAAAAAACAATTGCGCCAATTTCTAGAAGTGTCCCTCAAAATAGAGCGCCAAGGCCATTACCAAGCCCTAGGTACGAGTTCCGACCCAGAAATTTCCAACCTAGACCGCAGCAGCCAAAACAATTAAACGGAAGACGCGATACCAACGAATGGCGAACCACGGAAGGTAAGCCAATCTGTTTCCACTGCGGACGCCCTGGCCACGTCGTGCGCTACTGCCGTGACAGGAGGAGAGAATATGAAAGAGAACAAACTTGGAATTACAAACAGAGAGATAGGCTAGAGCCTAGAACATTCTATAATTCTCGGAGCAGCCAAGAACCCAACGACGACCTGCCAAGAGAAAATAGACGCCGCTACCGAAGCCCCTCTCCTCACACTGGCCGAAAAGGACAATATTCGTCTCCTGATAGAAGAGCCAGCCAGTCGCCTCGCCGTTCCCGTCAGGAAAACTAGAAGATGCGTCCTATTTTGGAGGTAAGGCCGCAAAATTTATAAATCCTCCCTTATCGACTACATTAGAATTAAAAGAAAATTACATAGACATTAAAATAGAAGGAAAAATGACGCGTGCCCTCGTCGACTCAGGAGCCTCATATTCTGTCATTTCTGAGAGGTTCAGACTCAAACTAAAAAAAATAATGTTTGCCGAAACTGACGTCACATTACGAGTAGCCAACGGTAAAATTGTAAGACCAAAAGGACGCTGCACACTGAAACTGGACTTGAATGGACTACAGGAAAGCTTTGAATTTGTCGTTATGGAAGACTGTAGTCACGAAGTTATTCTTGGTTGGGACTTTTTGAAGTTATCTAGGGCGATAATTGATTCAGCTGACGACACACTCTTCTTAGAAAAATGTCTTTTTGAGGATACCCCTAAGAACAGCTCACCTCTCTACTCGGAATTGGAATATAGAATCGAACCCGCCTCTATTCAGTTAATAGAAGTAGCAAGTCGTGACATTCCTAATGACGCAATTGTGGTGGCAGAATGTCGAAAAGAGCTATTGCTGGAAAGAGAACTAACGGCTCCCTCCTCTGTCATTTCACTTACCAATAACCGAGGTAAACTTTGGGTGGTGAATTGGAGTCCATATCCGAAACTAATCCCACAGGGGATGCATGTAGCCGATAGTGCTGTCATCGAAGATAGTCAATTATGTACTCTAGCCGATTGTAACCAAGTTGAAACAGAGGCGGAACATTCTGAAGACCCAAAAACCTCGGAATTTTTTATAGATGATTCGCTTGATGAATCTCAAAAAGAAAAATTAAGAAATTTGTTAAAAAACTATACAGATATTTTCGAATTTAATAAAAGAAAACAATTCAAGGACGTCAATGTTAAACACCGAATTAACACTGGAGACCACCTACCGACCAAACAAAGACCTTACCGAGTTGCACCAAGAGAACGCCAAATTATTCAGGATGAGGTAAACAAGATGGAAAAACTTGACATCATTCAGCCCTCTGAAAGTCCGTGGGCCTCACCTGTAGTATTGATAAGAAAAAAGGATGGAAGCTGGAGATTCTGCGTCGATTACCGCCGCCTTAACAAAATAACAAAAAAGGATGTCTACCCTCTCCCAAGGATCGACGACACTTTAGACTGCTTACGGGGAGCTAGATTTTATTCTTCCATGGACCTCCAATCAGGGTACTGGCAAATCGACGTAGAAGAATCGGACCGTGAGAAGACAGCATTTATAACTCCAGATGGACTGTACGAGCTCAAAGTAATGCCATTTGGGTTATGTAATGCTCCAGCTACCTTCGAACGAATGATCGATAATCTTCTGAAGGGTCTTAAGTGGACTATTTGCTTGTGTTACCTCGATGACATCATCGTTTTTTCAGATGGCTTTGAAGAACATCTAAGACGCCTTCAACTTGTATTAAATTGCCTTAAGAAAGCCGGATTATGTCTCAATTCCAAGAAATGCAAGTTTGGTGCAAAAACTATTACGGTTCTTGGACATGAGGTGAGTGAAAATGGAATTCGTCCCGACCAAGAAAAGATTCGAGCAGTCCGCGACTTCGCTACGCCAAGGTCATTGAAGGAAGTTAGAAGTTTTCTTGGCCTTTCATCCTACTACCGCCGCTTCATACCAAATTATGCCCACGTAGCCCAACCCTTGAATGACCTTTTGAAGAAAGACTCAGCATTTAATTGGAACCAGGAAGAGCAAAATGCATTTGAAGCTCTCAAGTCAGCGTTAATTTCCGAACCCGCTCTTGGACATTTTGATTACTCATCCCCAACCGAAATACACACTGACGCAAGCAACTACGGAATAGGAGCAGTATTAGTGCAGATACAAAAGGGAAAGGAAAGAGCCATTGCTTATGCATCCAGAACCTTAAATAAGGCAGAAAAAATTATTCAACCACAGAAAGGGAATGCCTTGCCATCATTTGGGCTATCAATAAATTCCGACCATATGTCTTTGGACAGCCGTTCACTATTGTTACAGACCACCACTCTTTGTGCTGGCTGACCAACCTCAAAGACCCATGTGGGAGGTTAGCAAGATGGGCACTTCGGCTGCAAGAGTTTGACGTCACTGTCGTGTATAAGAGCGGAAGGAAACATCAGGACGCAGACTGCTTATCAAGAAGTCCATTAGAATACAGTGAAGATATGGAGGAAGATATTCCAAGCATAGTGACTTTGCAGAACTTTAGCGAAGAGCAGATGAATGATCAAGCTCTTAGAAAAATTGCTGACCAATTACAAAGTACTCCTAATAATACCTTTGTAAAAATCGATAACACGCTCTACAGAAAAAATGGGTGATAGGGCCTGAGATCTCTACGCGGGTCTGTGGTTGTTGTGTTCGTTCAGTGGGGATGTCTTCTTCCTGGAAGTTTGTCGAGTCATCTTCTGGGTCCTCTTCTAGGTGGTCCTCCTGGTCCTCTGGGTTTAAATATGGTTTCATCCTACAAATGTGAACTAAATCTTTTGTTTTACGACGACCTTGCTGGTCCTGCTATCCAATGGGGAAACCATGGCTTTTGGTGGTTCCACGCCATTTAAGGCAGGAATTACTGAAAAATTTCCATGATTCACCCACTGCTGGTCACCTCGGATTTACTAAAACCTATGACCGAATAAGAAAAAAGTATTACTGGCCCGGAATGTATAGAACGGTTAGAAAGTATGTGGCACACTGTTCAGATTGTCAGAGGCGTAAACATCAGCCCCAACTCCCCTCAGGGCACTTACAGCCAATACCTGTTCCTGAAGTTGCTTTTGAAAAGGTAGGAATGGATCTCCTGGGGAGATTTCCAACATCAGAAGGTGGCAACCGTTGGATTATTGTATGTACGGACTACCTAACGAAATATGCGATAACTAAAGCCCTACCCACAAGTGAATCCATGGAAGTTGCCAAATTCTTTATTGAAGATGTCATCTTAAAGCAAGGCGCGCCGAGGGAATTAATCACGGATAGAGGAAGGAACTTCACATCTTCAATGATAAGTGATCTGAACAACCAGTGCAGAATAACCCATCGGAAGACGACCGCCTATCACCCCCAGACAAACGGCCTCACGGAGAGGTTGAATAAGACCATAGCAGACATGCTGTCCATGTATGTAGATGTCAACCAGAAAGATTGGGACAGGATTCTTCCATTCATTACATTTGCATACAACACAGCAAAACAAGAGTCAACTGGGTTCACCCCATTTTCCCTTGTACACGGGCGTGAAGCCGAGACTCCACTGGACGTGTTATTCCCCAAGTTATTGCCAGAAGACGACGATTTCATCCAAACTCTAGGTGCAAGAGCCGAAGAAGCACGAAAACTGGCACGTATCCACTCCATGAGATCTCAAGATAGCAATAAACAACGCTATGACGCCCATCACAGAAATATAATTTATCAGCCTGGAGATCTTGTATGGATCTTTATCCCTGTGCGTAAAGTGGGATATTCGGAGAAACTAATGAGACGTTACTTCGGCCCATACAAAGTAACCCGAAAAATATCTGATGTGACCTATGAAGTTGAAACATTCGGAAACCAGCAAGGTCGTCGTAAAACAAAAGATTTAGTTCACATTTGTAGGATGAAACCATATTTAAACCCAGAGGACCAGGAGGACCACCTAGAAGAGGACCCAGAAGATGACTCGACAAACTTCCAGGAAGAAGACATCCCCACTGAACGAACACAACAACCACAGACCCGCGTAGAGATCTCAGGCCCTATCACCCGTTCTCGAGCCTTGAGACTGAGGATGTAAGTCTCCTTCTGAGCATCGGGTCGATGCTCTTTATAGGAGGAGGCTATGTGACGAAGAAATAATTTATTAATTAAATTATTCAATGAAACTATTCAACAGATTATATAAGCTCAGATTATATATATGCTCAAGATTCTCTAGCTGTAAATAGTTTTTGCTGACTTGTTAATAATTGCCGACTTGTCGCCGTGACGTCATCAATAAATACTTTTACATCTTAGGATATTTCAAGGCTTGATTTCTACGCTACAATATGATGATATTTTTCAGACCTTACTGCAATGTTAAAAGTTATTAAATGAGAGGGTTGGCTCAACAGTGGTCAACCCTCTCAGCGGTTTCGCCAAATTACACATATAAACATATTTGCACATGTATACTGTACACTTATGTAATTGACGAGATGTCAATAAATCATTTTTTAAATTGTCAATTACACACGTGGAAGCATTGGGATTTTAGCACTTAATAAGATGCTAAGTTCCTGTTTCTAGTGAAAATTAAAGTTTCAGGTTGCTTTTTCTCATGAACAAAACTTAATGGAAGTTTTACCTTTCATCATTTATATCGGAACAATAGCTCTGAAATATATTACAGTGACCTTTATTGAAGACACAATAGATAACCAAGTGTAAACAACCTCTGTCTCCTTAAAAAAAAAAAAAAAAGACGATCGACGACATCAAAGACTTTCCACTTCCTTAAATTTTCTCCATGAGTGTAAATGCCTTACTATGAGGCGTTGGTAATCTTCCAATTCCCCTCGGTAGCTGTACTCTACAGACACCATAGTTCCGCCCACACGGAAAAGTCTTCAGTAATTAAAGAGCTTTAATCCCCGGAAAGTCACGACAGACTTCCTGGAATTGTAATTAACGGTGTTCAAGATATCCGTCGCCAGGAAATGGTCCTAAGATGACCTCAGGACTTCTCAAATATCGAGATGGTTTCCAGCTTTAAGATAAAGTTTGAGGTTTGGTTAATAGAAACGTGAAATACACCGTTCATTTTTCGAATCCTGCATTTAATACTTTCTTTTTCTGCCTCAATGGCCACCGATTCTTGCACAAGTTCAACCTCTCCATTGAGTGCAAGTAACCAAATGGGTCACATTTCTAAGAGCAAAAGTCGAACTGCTTTCTACGTGTGTATGGGCACACACTGGAGAGAGTTTTGAAAATAGAGCAATCCATAAATAAATCTTTAATTAAAAAGGCATATATTGGATCAAAATATCATTTATTTTACCAATATTTCAGTTGGCTGAACGCCAACCTTTATCAAGGTGTTATAATTTTAAAATGTTTAAAATGTTATAACACCTTGATAACGGTTGGCGTTCAGCCAACTGAAATATTGATCGAACAAATGATATTTTGATCCAATATATGCCTTTTTAATAAAAAAAAATTGGAGAAAGTGATTAACCAAAAAATACATTAAATTCTAACAAGAGATTCCCTACGATACCATCAATAGACTAAACCTAAAAAGAAATCTCTGAGAAGATAAGAATACTGCAAGCCGTCAAGCTATGGCTAGAGAATAAATAAATATAATTTATAATACAATATAATGCGGCTTATGATTATAAAACGACATTTGAAAATTATCCCGCATGTGTTTCTTTTGAACGAAAAATCGAAATTTATTTTTAAGGAGAAATAACGATTATTTCTAACCTTAGGGATGAAGTATGAAAGGATGAATTGTGAAGAGTAATGATAAACGGAAAAATGAAAGTGTCCTGGGATGGGAATTCACGATTCATTCTTTCATACTTCATCCCTAAGGTTAGAAATAATCGTTATTTCTCTTTAAAAATAAATTTCGATTTTTCGTTTAAAAGAAACATATGCGGGATAATTTTTTCAAATGTCGTTTTACAATAAATAGAATGTTGTGAATTTTTCACCTGTCGTCAAAGCCAGGTCAACTCAACTGTACCACGTGAAGTTGACAATGTTGACAGTTTTACGACAGTGTGTTTACATCAACAGTCCGGTAACAGACTGGTCTTTGACACAAAGAAAGTTGCATAATTACAAATATCATTGCTAGAAGAGATAAAAGCTAACGGCGATTGAATTATATTGAGAAAGATATAAACTTGGCGAGCTTTCAGACAATAACATCCTTCAACAAGGCTCTAATACGAATACAAGAAACTCAAACCTGTTGAAGAACCGTCCGAAAGCTCGCGAATTTTTATACCTTTTTCAATAAATAAACTCGTCGATGTTAGGTTCAACTTTAAGTTGCATAACCTTGCTACTATAGTGCCCGATCGTGGGAGCAGATGTCCTACCAAGGAGATATGCAAATGTGACGACACAGCCAAGGCTGAATGAGTCACAACCGTCCACCCACCTGGACTCCACACAAGGCGGTGGTGGTGTGACGGCTGTTTACAACATTCTCAAAGATGTCTTCGTTCTTTCTTTTTACTTGTGTAAATATAGATTAAAATAATACAACAGGGGTTTCTGGAGATGTGTTTCTTTTTATTAATACAATCTCAAGCTTTCGGGCATCTCTCTACCCTTCTATAGGAATATATAAATCGAATAATAATTATTAGTATTTTATTTTAAATTATATACATGTCGTGAACCCGGGTAAGCCAACAAGTGAGTTGGAAGCAGTCGGGGTTGAGTGGCAAGGCGTGCAGAGTGGGAAGTCCGCACGGGACAGTAAGGACAAAGTTTGGGATCAAAAGACGCTCTCCTAGTACGTCTCACGTGGCACCATGACTAGGGGAAAGTTGAGGATTAACATAGGAAAGCTCGGCGTCCTGCATGAAGCCGCGGGACAGAGAAGGAGCCAAAACGGCGGCCACGAGGACCGCCGTGAGACCTAGCACTGAGCGGGCCTCTCCGAAAATATCCACTGTAACCTAACTAACTGTCAACATCCTAACCAACGCCCCTTCTTTGTCCCTCTCTGGATCCCCCGGGTGTCCAGTGGCAAGTTGGTGTCACTTTGAGACGACTAGAAAAGACGTCATACTTTATTACTTACATATCACATTGTTCAAATTACGATATATATATTAGTAAATTAAATTTAATTGCCATCTATCGTTTAAATTTTACACAAATAAATTTACTGGCAATGCACTTCTTTTAAATAACATCAAATATTATCTCTACAGACCTTACTGCAATGAACTCATTCAATAACTTATATCATTGCAGTAAGGTCTGTAGAGATAATATTTGATGATATTTAAAAGAAGCGCATTGCCAGTAAATTTATTTGTGTAAAATTTAAATTATATTTTTTAATTCAATTATTATTAAGAGATTGTACATAGAGTATCAGCCCGTTGAAGAACAGTATATTTGTTCGAAAGCTTGCAAATTTAAATTAAAAGAAACTTTTTACTTTATTTTTGTTTTTCCTTTTTCATATTATTAATAATAATTATTATTCGTTTTATGTACTCCTTTAGAAGATCAAGAATACCCGAAAGCTTGAAAAACCTGTTGTATTATTTCAATCTCATTCTTTTTTTCAAGTATTGAGGAAAGTCCCCGATTATCCGAAATTACAATAATTCGAATCGGTAGGAAGCATACATTTCAGTTTCCATTATAACTGAGGAAAACAGACCATATATTTGACTGAAGAATGACCATCACAAATCCAAGATCCACAATATGGTAGATTCCATAGTATATAATTTTTTTAATTATAAAAGAGAATGTTTATTCTAAATTTCCTTCTCTCTCTCCCCGCAGAGATATTTACAATCAAAAATATGGTGTGTGGAACCAAGGGAAGGCACCTCTCATAATACAGCACGGGGTGGCAGGCAATAACATATAGGGGGATATGCAACACAGGGAGACCCTTTGACCACACTAGATTACAGAGTAGATTAAACTGGCGAAACCGCTGTGAGGGTTCATCACTGATGAACCAGGCACTTTCAATAGTTTTATCATTGCAGTAAGGAGAGCAGAAGATTGTTTTATTAAAAAAAAGAAACCTATAAATATAAAAAAAATAGTTAAAAGAAAGATTTGTGTTTAGATATAGGATATAAATTGCGATTTACTTTTATAAAATATAAAAAAACTTTCGCAATAAGTTTATTTATTAAAAAAATTATTAAAATTCGAAACTATTATAGACTCGTATGATTCTTTTTAAAATAAAACAATTTCTACTGCCCATACTGCAATGGAAAATATTTATTTTAAAAAGAATCATACACGTCTATAATAGTTTCGAATTTTGATAACAGATGGCGCACTAATGCATCATCAAAACTTTATTAAAAGTTTTTAATAAAGAAATTTCTTGCGAATGTTTTTGATATTTTATAAAATATTTGTATATATAAATGAAATAATCAAACAACAACAAAACCTCAGCATGAGCTCATTCATCGCGTGAAAACTCGAAGCCCATTATCCCAATGAAATGGGGAACAATACAGCGTGCTTCAGATGTCTACCAACTCGACACAAATTCCCAGTCGAGGAAGAAACAAAGAAGCTGATGCCTCCAGAACTTGAATTCATTGATACCATCGAGCAAAGAAAAGCTCTGGAAGACATCAATAATTCACTCGCAGCTGAAATCAGAAAAGAAGTCTTTCGTTGTGCCAAACTCAAAATCCATGTCAATAAAAGACAGTCAAAAAGGAGAACCAAAGTGAAATCTCTATTTATAACCAATATGAAAAGCTACAATGGATGGAGTACAACCAGTTCATCCAGTACCTGCCTATCTTCAAACCTCACCGCAACAGACGAAGAACTTGATATGAAGGTTATACCAGACAATTTGATTCCATCCATCAATTTTGCCAATCTGGCTGCTGCCGGTTCATCTTCAAATATTCAAATTACGAAAGGTTCTTCGTCCCAAGTTCCACAAGCAAACTATCGTGTATGGATCAATGATCCTCAACTGAGAAAGGAGATTCAGATGTCAAATAACGAAAGTTTTCTGTTCTCATTGCCATCTGACGTAGCCAACGATGTCTTATGCAAATGCCAGGTCTACACCGATGCTATTGACGCCGCTTTTACTCTCGAACTGAAAGCTCAACTTGCTCAGGATCTTTATTCCTTCATCGAGAAGAAGTTTCAGAACTACCATGAGTATATGCATCTACCATGGAGCCAAGTAGATCAAATCAGAACATTCCTAGAAGACTTAGTTACAGCTCATATGTACCCAAACATTTTCTACAGAATCAAATCCAAATTCGAAGTTTCACGTTTCAACAGCCAGTTAGAAAAAGTTGATCTTCTCTTTGAGAAACTAGCAATCAAGTTGAGCAAAGCTGAAGATAAATTTCTCCATCTAACCAGCCTCAATCTGAACACAATTTCTTTGGATATGTATCCGAAATGGAAATGGTGGTGTATTTCTCAATGGGGAAAGAATGTGGATAATTTTCTGGAAAACAGAGCAAATCCAATCAAAAATGATGGACAGAAGATCTTATTGACACTATACTGTCTGACAAAGATGCATTTTATCAAACTACAAGAAGAAGTATTCTTCCTCAAGCTGTTTAGTCATCCTATTCACAAATTAGACGAAAGAGCAGTTTCTTACTTCAACATCTTGACATACGCGCTGGAAAGTGTTCCAGTTCTTTCTATGTGCACATCCCTACGTCCAAAAGTCAGCTTGGCTCAGTCTCTGGACACATCTTTCAAGATGGCCTCCAGGTTTCAAGAAGAGACAATGGCTTCAGAGAAAGACTTTGTACTGTTCAAAGAGGTGTTCTCCCTGGCGTACTTCAGACCGCGTGGATGGAGGGATGAATTGAAACAGATGGAACGGGACAAAGGCGGCCACAGCTACAAAGTCTGGACAAGGAGAATTAGCGATGATAAATTGAAATAAAACTTTCATGATATATCATTAGAATTTTTTTTAATTGAAATTAAAAACGTGATTTTTTTGCGCCTTACAAGAGGCACTACCCATTACAGAGAGGCAGAATCCCCTGGATCACAACCTCCAATATCTCTTCTATTTATATACTACGTTTGAAAGTACACACATGAACAAAACTAAACGAAGTTTTAAATTTTAGCATGTATATTGGGATTTAGACAATAACTCTGAAAGATATTATAATGACCCTTATTGAAGACACACTAGATAACCAAGTGTCAACAAAATTGTCTGTCTTCTTAAAAAAAATTGGCGATCGGCAATATCAAAGACTTTCCACTTCCTTAAGTTTTTTCCTTAAGTGTATACACCATGTGGTACATGTCCTTGCTCTGAAAATGTAAACTATTTATAAAACATACGTTTTTCATTAAAAAATATATCTACAGTATATAAAACAACTTCCTATACTGCCTTCTACTCCAATGATAAAAATAAGGGAGGGGCATGGTTCATCAGTGGTGAGACAGTTTCAGCAGTTTCGGCAGTTTAAACTTGAGAATTAAAAAAAAAAAAAAGAAAAGAAAAACGAACATTTCTAAAAAGTTCACATTTTCAAATATAGATGGCGCTCGATTACATTTTATTTAAATTATGTTCCGTGTCACAAGGCGTGTCTCTTGTCCACTTATTATCTAAAATAATGTCAAATAGCTCATTTATTTTTTAAAAATAATGTCAAATCTATTGTTTAATACGTTTCTAACACCATCTCTATATAAGAAATAATATAATTCAAACACGAATGTTTCTTTCACACACAAAATAAACTTCTACTGTCCTTACTGTGATGAAAAAATATTGGGAAGGCTTGGCTCATCAGTGGTGAACCTTCCCAGCGGTTTCACCAATTTAATCCACCAGACCGCTACCTAGAGCTCTAATACTGTATTGGACGATTCTGCTTATATATGCTGAAATGAAGGGTGGAATCTTAGAAATGGTATTCAATCAAACTATGTCGCTGTAAGAACAGTAGAAGTTTGTTTTATGTTCAAAAGAAATAGTCGTGTTTTTTAATGCTTTCATTTCCTATATATAGCGTGTTTTTGATTCACATTGATTTATACCATATATATATGTCGTATTCTATATGCTGTACATATGCAATGTTGTATATATATATAGGAATGCTTTACATAGAAACACCAAGCCTAATAGATCGCCATTTGACTCAAACCAAGCCTGATGTAATTTTAAAAATAGCGTATAAAAAATGGACACCCGGAAAAGAAAGGCGGCATCTAGAAAGGTTAAATAACAGGTCGTTGACATTGTCCAAGCAACTCAGGGAGGATGTAGACATATGGTCCACGTCAGTTCTTGATTGGACAACAATATCTCTGACGTCACCATCAAACCATCTTCAGAAGAAACCTAAGAAAGACCACTTCCAGGAGAGACTATCTCAGATCATCTGGAGAGGCCAGCTCCAGGAGAAACCACTTTCAGAAAAGAACATACAAACATACATGTTTTTTATATGATCTATCATGGGAATGCATCCGCTAAATTCAATTTAAAATAGGTCACCTAAAACCTTTCACAAAAGAAAGTTTGGAATTCGAGATTAAAGCAGGAATTCATCTATATGAAGAAATGTGTAGAAAAGGTGAAATATGAGGAGGATCTCCGATTGATTGCATCAAACACACAAAGTTGACATTCGAGAGTTAAACAGGGGGATGGAATTCCAGAGGAGTTGCCACAGTCGGGGACAGTATATTGGGAAATGGGAAAGTTGAGACATGAGGGGTTGAGATGGGAACTCCCAAGTTATGTTGTCAGTGAGCCATCAACTAAAATGTTGGAATTTGACTCTAGAAATCACCAATCAATACCCCACTGCTGTATAAAGATTTATATGGATGATATAAATTGAGTTCTTTATTATTTCTTGAGTAAAAATGACAGTAGAGCCTCCATGAGAGGACACTCGCACTAGAGGAAACCTCTCTGCCCATCAAACTCTGCAGCGATGGCAGAGGCGTCATGTACATAGTACATAGTGTGTTATGTATAATAATGTCGCGGAGATAAATAAAGCAAGGGAAAATTTGGGGATAATTAATCCCATGGCATCTGCCCGGTAAGCGGAACATTGTGGGTTCGATTCCCATCCCTGGACACTTTTATTTTTCCGTTCATCATTACTCTTCATAATTCACCCTTTCATACCTCATCCAAAAAAAGGTTAGAAATAGTCAATATTTCACCTTGAAATAAATTTTGATTTTTCATTGAAAAGAAGCTCATGCGGTGTTACTTCAAGTGTTGTTTTACAAAAGGTATTTACCTTTTAGTTCTCCAATAAAATTATTTACAAAAGGTATTTATAGGGAGAAAGAGTCAGATGATAAACACAACTTATCCCAAGGTAAAGATAATAATAATGAGCGGCGTCAGCCACCGTCCCGTTTTCCTTATTTGCCGATCAGATTCCGAGAACCCCTCAAACCTGTGGTCTTCCCCCCCCCCCCCCCTCGGAGTCCAGGGATAATTGACAGGTGTCCATGGGGCTTCTCGTGACCGGAGTTGCTACTTGACAATATAATCACAATTTATCACTCAGGTCAGCTCACAATCAGGTCCTTTTTTTTAGCCTGATGATGGCCCGCTTGAAAGCTTGTTATTTTAAACTAATAAAGAAACATATTAAAATTATCCTAATCAATAAAAAAATTGTGATAATTTTATTTACAATCATTTTATCATACCTTTTAACATGTATATCGGGATTCTGACAATAAAAAAATCACTGACAAGACCAAAAGCACCTGAAAAGACCAAAACACCTCACAAAGTACCAAGATTTACTGGCATGACCAGAAACACCTGAAAAGACCAAAACACCTCAAAGGACCAAGATTTACTGACAAGACCAGAAACACCTGAAAAGACCAAAACACCTCAAAGGAACAAAAATTCACTGAAAAGTCCAAAAGCACCTGAAAAGACCAAAACACCTCACAAAGTACCAAGATTTACTGACAAGACCAAAAGCACCTGAAAAGACCAAAACACCTCAAAGGACCAAGATTTACTGGCATGACCAGAAACACCTGAAAAGACCAAAACACCTCAAAGGACCAATATTTACTGGCTAGACCAAAAGCTCCTGAAAAGACCAAAACACCTCAAAGTACCAAGATTTACTGACAAGACTAAAAGCACTTGAAAAGACCAAAAGATTCGACGAGAGGCCAAAACACCCGAAAAGATCAAATACTTTCTAACAAGGCCAAAATGCTCCCTGACAACACCGTAGGACCGCCCGACAAGACCCCATGTGACGACATGGTATTCCCAAGGAGCCATACAAGATTTATCACCTCCTTGACCTCGGTGAAGGTCGCGACATCTTCATTCCTGTCACCGTTACCTCCTCCATCCAAACATCCTTGTAGGGCAGGAGAATATATTTACGGTATGTATTGGACAGTTGAGGCAAGGATTGGCAACGTCTTCATTTGACAAGACTCAACATCAGCCTTCTAGGAACGTAAACTCTACAGACTTATAAGCTTATGTCCATAGGTCCCCTAAACACCCAAAGATGTATTTCAATTAAAAATACAGGTGGCCCCCATCAGCGTGGTGCAAACTGTACCTCAACGACCAAAAAAACTGGTCATTCAGGCATCCTGAAAAATCATGAAACGGGTAGTTAAGGCCAGAATTGCGTGAGACCGCGACACAATGTGAAAAAATAGTACAAATTTGATATTAAAATTTGATATTGTACTGGGATAAGGTGCATAAATTATGAAAAAAAGGCATCTCCTTAGTTAGCTTTCTTGATTAATCAAGAATGGGTATAAGCAGTCTGGAGAATAATTTGGCGAAACCGCTGAAACTTTCCAATCCTTAAGTTTTGTCCCTATGCGTATTTATTGAGCGATAATCAAAAAACAACTATAACAAAAACTTTTAGATACTTACCACATTCTAAGCTTACCCCAAACGTTAAAGTTTTTACCAGAAAACCAATTGAAATATGATTTTTATTTTTGGTTCATTGAAAACAGAAAGATTTAGTTTGTTCCAACTTCTTTATCGAACTTTACATAAAGTAATCATACACTCCACAGAAATCTCAACAAAATTCCACAAGGAATTGTAAAACATGGAGAAACTAAAGCTTAAGAAATAACACGTGATAGAATCTACATTTATTATTTAAAAATATTCAACATCCATATTTTATATCTTTTTTACAGGGTTATATAAAGCAAGGACACTTTTCCCCCATTTTTTTGCTTATCATAAAATTTCACAACGTTTTGGGATTAACTTTTTTTATCTTGTTCGACATTCCTGAAAGATGAGAATAATTCCATCTGCTGCTATTTTTAGAGAATATGGGCATTTGATGAGAGATGATAATGTTGCTCAATAATTAGGTAATATAAATTTCTGATTTGTAGAATGCTAAAGAAATCTTTAAGATATCGTGCAATGAGATTCATCGTTGATAGTTAAGTTTTATCAAGTAGTCATTGTGTCATAACTGTATATGTGTTGGGTACGAAGACCATTCCATCCTTGTCAAGGGGAGTGCTAACTGTATATGTGTTGGGTACGAAGACCATTCCATCCTTGTCAAGGGGAGTGCTAACTGTATATGTGTTGGGTACGAAGACCATTCCATCCTTGTCAAGGGAAGTGCTAACTGTATATGTGTTGGGTACAAAGACCATTCCATCCTTGTCAAGGGAAGTGCTAACTGTATATGTGTTGGGTACGAAGACCATTCCATCCTTGTCAATGGAAGTGCTAACTGTATATGTGTTGGGTACAAATACCATTCCATCCTTGTCAAGGGAAGTGCTAACTGTATATGTGTTGGGTACGAAGACCATTCCATCCTTGTCAAGGGAAGTGCTAACTGTATATGTGTTGGGTACAAAGACCATTCCATCCTTGTCAAGGGAAGTGCTAACTGTATATGTGTTGGGTACGAAGACCATTCCATCCTTGTCAAGGGGAGTGCTAGCTGTATATGTGTTGGGTCCGAAGACCATTCCATCCTTGTCAAGGGGAGTGCTAACTGTATATGTGTTGGGTCCGAAGACCATTCCATCATTGTCAAGGGGAGTGCTAACTGTATATGTGTTGGGTCCGAAGACCATTCCATCCTTGTCAAGGGGAGTGCTAACTGTATATGTGTTGGGTACAAAGACCATTCCATCCTTGTTAAGGGGAGTGCTAACTGTATATGTGTTGGGTCCGAAGACCATTCCATCCTTGTCAAGGGAAGTGCTAACTGTATATATATGTGTTGGGTCCGAAGAGACCATATACTTACAGTATAACCAGCTTCAAACTCTGCCTACCAGAATTATCTTAGCTTGTCACAGCGTGTCTAGATATTAGATGTATCTAACAGTATAACCAGCCTCAAAAACCCTACCTAGCATGATTATCATGGCATGTACCATGTTTATTTGGTATGCAAACAACACCACACCGACTTCTTGGAGAGGAAAGCATGACAAAACACCGGTAAAATTAGTTAAAGGAAGGAAATACATATTTACATATTAATAAAACATCTCCATATAAGGAAATAAACAACTTGACCTTCATCAGGTGGTTGAAGGTTTATTTGGGGAAAATTAGCTAACACACACCTTCCTTATAGGTGGGTCTCCCGATACAATTATTTGATCATATAGGGGCACCTCTCCCTTTAAAAATGAATTAAAACGACACATTTTCTTGATCATCTCTTCTCAAAGTACTCAGACTTTGTACGTGTGAATAAGAACAACACCAGTTTTGACAAATTCAGACAAAAATCCAACAAGCTGTAAAACCATGGTTTCGGGATATGGTTTTCATTTTGGTACATGAAAACCATATTTCCCCAATTTTGCATATTTATATATATATTTAAAGGCATATTCTGACTGCTCACATTGCATATATATATAACAAAAACTTATACTGTCCTTACTGCGCTGAAAAAATATATTTTTTCTATATTGCCTAAATATACCATTTCTGAGATTCCACCCTTCGGTGTAGCATATATAAGCAGAATGATCCAATACAGTATTCGAGCTATAAAGAAGCGGTCTGGTAGATTAAATTGGCGACACCACTGGGAGGGTTTACCACTGATGAGCCAAGTCCTCTCAATCAGCCCTGTCATCCGAGAGGTGTTCTCCATCATCGGCCGGCTGCCGGACCTACAGTCCTGGATCTTTCCAGTTGATCTCGAGGACCACGCCATCTCCTCAGCGGCGAAGTACGCGATATACGTATTCTTCGTAGATCGCGAAATACGTGGTGTCGCTGGAGACCCGCTGGTGATTCTCCACCAAACTCTGCAGCGCTGGCAGAGGCGCCATATTCATTGTACATTGTGTATATAATGTCTATTATCTTTTTTAAATAGTGCAGACTGTGCGCTTTGCATTGTATTGACAAGATGTCAATAAAGTTAAGTCTATTGTCAATATCTTTTCATTGCAGTAAGGACAGTAGAAGTTTGATTGGTGTGTAAAAGAAGCATTCGCGTCTTAATGTTTTCATTTTATGTATATAGATGGCGCGTTATTTCTTTGAATATTAATATTCATTTATAACATTCTAAATTATAGGTTATATAAAGGTATCCCAAAAGTTCGTGTTTTTCTTATTACTTGGCGAATAATATTATTACGTTGAATACATAATACAATTAATTTATATTATGATGTATTAGCGCGTCATCTGTTATTAGAATTCAAAACTATTATAGACGTGTATGATTCTTTTAAAATTAAAACAATTTCTACTGCCCTTACTGTAATTAAAAATTACTGAGAGGACCTGACTCATCAGTGGTGAACCCTTCCAGCGGTTTCGCCAGTTTACTTTATATATAATACAAAGTATATTATACAAAGATATTGCCACGTGTAAAATTAGGGAAGACAAAAAATTCAGGAGGAGACAACAATTTATTTCAGGAAAAGGACAAACTATGAATGGTAAACAAAGATAAGCCACGAAGGGAAATTTACTGGCTTGCGCCATCTATCGGAATAAATATCAATTATTCTCGTTGATTTCTAATTATTCCAGAATTGGCCAATTACCCATTCATTACCCACAGCCCGAAACGCGTCCGTGGTTAGCTTTTCTTGATTAATCAAGAATGGGTAATTGACCAATTCTGGAATAATTAGAAATCAACGAGAATAGTTGATATTTATTCCGATAGATGGCGCAAGCCATCAGCAACTTTCAGTTGCACGATAAGAAGATGCCTTTTTCTTAATTTATACACCTTATCCCAGTACAATATCACATTTGTACTATTTTTTTCACACTTAATAACTACTTTGTTTTACAATATTGTACATAACGTCGAATAATATTGGTATTGACATTTTTTGTAAGTGCTTACGAACTTTTGGGACAAACTTGTAAATTGTATTTGTTGGTCTATTTCAGCATAAGTGTAGGTTCCACAGGCGTTCTATACGAAGGTGTGCACGTGTCACATCTACACTTGTAGATGTCACACATGGCGATGCGAACGCGACCCACTCGGTATGGAGACAAGCGTGTCAATATTTGGCCAGTTTCCAGTAGGTGCTACTGTCCAATTTTAGCAGAGGAAGTGTGTAAACAGGTAGGTTGTGTTGACAATTCTACCCAAGTCGTAGATAAACGTTGTCCTACTGTGGACATGTATTACTCAATCAATGATTGTGTAGATGGAAGTTTAGCAGAAAGGAGATATTCATCTCTTAAATGACTCTCATAGTTTTTTTTTTCACATCTATTTTGATTATTAAAATAACAGATAGTTCGACCAGAGACGTTTTTTCGAAGTCTCGATAAAAGTATTTTTTGTCCTTGTCTGTAAACCTAAAATTGAAACTTTATATAAAGGTATTAAAGATGTTTTTTAAAAAATGTTTTAAATATATATATTTTTAAACGCCTTTCTATGCAGTTCCATCTAAGTTTTATCGTCACTCAATTGTTCACATCTCGCAGAAAATTCCAGAAATACTTACATAAAAGTGGTCTTTCAGAATCACCAAATTGTTCCTGCGGAGAAATTGAACAAACTGCTCTTATCTATGACTGTCCGAACTTTACAGAAGTGAGACATTGTTTGTTTCCTGATCTGAATGATTTAACTCCCTTACATCAACCACTTTGTTCATATTGATTTTATGAACTCTGTCACTTGATGCATGTAAATATGTAAATACTAAGTCTCACTCCTCACTTTCTTACTACTACTCTTTTTGTGTTGTTTTTCTTGCTTCCCTCTTTCTCTTTCTTATTTTTTTCTTTTTCTTCTGTCTATATCGTTTTTCCCTTTGTCTCACTGCTTTGTTCTTATGCATACCTCTGGTGAATCCTGTATAGGGTCAGTGACCCTAAATAAAGGCTTTTTGTTGTTGTTGTAAATACTAAGTTTCAGTTTCAGTTTGTTTATCTGTTTCCTCTGTAATAGGCGTAAATACTTCAATTGGCGGCGGTTACGTGGGAAGCACCGGCGTGGGACGTCGCCCGCTGACATCCACTTATCTCAGATAACATATAAAAACGCCTTTCTATAAGAGGACGCCGGAGAATGTGAAGAAAGAAATGGTGTTTTAGGATCAGCAGAAACATAAAGAGGGAGATTCTGTGAGCGATGGAATGATGAAGATAGTTGTGGAAGGTAAAACGAATGGAAGGAGACCAGTAGGAAGAATTGGACTGGATGGGAAGTTATTTTTTATTTTTTCTTATCCCTAGTACACGTGGTATAGGTCATGATGATCATGGTGGGTAGAAGGCGACTGCTTTTACTGTAAGTCCACCACATGTTTACCCACGTGAAAAGCAGTTCGACTTTGCACTTACAAATAAATATACCAGAGCCCCGTAGAGGTTCCACCGAGATGGGAAGTTATGAAGAAATAAAGTGAAGAACTCAAGATAGAGAAGTATGGCGTCACTGGAGACCTGGACAGAAAAACTAAAGAATTGAACTGATGGACTGGATGAGAAGCTATGAATAAATAAAGAACTCAAGATAGAGAACTATGATGTAACTATAGACCAGAACCTGTTCAAGAACAGAGAAAATGAAGAAGAATTGGACTTATGGATGGATGGGAAGTTATGATGGAAAATAGAGAAGAACTCAAGATAGAGAAACATGGCTGGAATCAGGACAAGAGCAGAGAAACTGAAGAATTGGACTGATGGACTGGATGGGAAGCTATGAAGAAATAAGGAACTCAAGATAGAGAAAAACATGGTGTAACTGAAGACCAACATATGCTAATGAGCAAAGACCATAAAAAAGAAGAAGAATATGGAGTTGTTACTTAATATAATGACAACTTAGACTTTATGTATAGTTAAAGGGGAAGTTTCAATATTATAAAATAAATAAAGCTTCCAGGGTTAAGTTTCTTGTTCAAATTTTTATTTTCAAGCTTTCGGACTTGTCAGTCCTTCAACAGGAGTATCACGATAATATATTGATGATATATACTATTTTTATGTACACAAATTAATTTTTGCATATTTTAAATATTAATGATATTGAAAGGGGGAGAAAATATATATTACATTCTTTGTGTGTTATTATATAATTTCAATGTGTGTGTTTGCATGTTTAATAATAAAATGTGTGAGTGTGTGTAGCTAACATTATCATGATCCAATCATGATCGACTTGGAATGTCATCAGACCGTCGCATCCATCTTTGCGGGATTTCTCCATCGCTGGCGAGCAAGTTTCCGGGTCAGAGGTTGGTGCCATTCCTGGCTGAAGATGACTCCGTGTTGGCTGGTTGTGTCGCTCTTCGGGCTTCTCCTCGCTGGTCTGTACATCTCTCTCTCTCTCTGTCATATATATATACGGTTGTTTATTTATTAATAAACATGTACACACACATTGAAACTTTCTCCACTAACTATATATAAAGTTGTCATTACATTAAATAACAACTTCATATTCTTATACGCCAAATAATAAGAAAAACACGAATTTTTGGAACAACCTTATATATAACACAATATAATGCGGATTATGATTGTAGAGCGATGTTTGATAACTATACCATAAATTTATTATAATTACAATTATATTCTCACAATGAGTATCTTTTTTTAAAATTTATAAATAAATATACCAGAGCCCCGCGGAGGTTCCACCGAGATGGGAAGTTATGAAGAAATAAAGTGAAGAACTCAAGATAGAGAAGTATGGCGTCACTGGAGACCAAGACAAGAACAGAAAAACTAGTACCACGTGTACTAGGGATAAGAAAAATTATAATACTTTTTCACAATTTCATCATGAATAAAAATATACCATAAATGTTTCTTTTGAACGAAAAATATAAATTTATTTTAAGGAGAAATAACGATTATTTCTAACCTTAGGGATGAAGTATGTAAAGAATGATGTGTAAAGAGTAATGATAAACGGAAAAATAAAAGTGTTATTTTTCCGTTTACCATTACTCTTCACAATTCATCCTTTCATACCTCATCCTTAAGGATAGAAATAATCGGTATTTCTCCTTAAAATAAATTTAGATTTTTCGTTCAAAAGAAACACTTGCTGTATAATTGTCAAACATCGTTCTACAATCATAAGCCGCATTATATTGTATTATAAACAAGGTTATCCCAAAAGTTCTAGTTTTTCTTATTATTTGGCGTATAATATTATTACGTCAAATACATAATAATACATTTTGAAAATAGAGCAATCCATAAATAAATCTTTAAATAAAAAGGCATATATATTGGATCAAAATATCATTTATTTTACCTTATTTTTATTCAATATATGCCTTTTTATTTAAAGATTTATTTATGGATTGCTCTATTTACAAAACGATTTCAACCAGTTTTGGTTATGGCGCTCTATACCTTGCAAGAACAATGGAAAGGCTTCGACTTTCTATCAACAGTTGGAAGTTAAATTTCAACCACAGATGTCTGGGTAAAATAAATGATATTTTGATCCAATATATGCCTTTTTTTAAAAATAATATAATATATAATACAATTACTTTATACATAATACAAATACATTATACATAACAGCGAATAATATTGGTATTTCAATTTTTTGCAAGTGTTTACTAACTTTCGATACAATCTTGTATATACCTCTCTTTAAAGTCAAATGGTTTTAACTATGCTTCAAAATTATATTTCATCTTTATTACAGATGTTTTATACACTGCTATATATGTTTTCTATGGAAATATTGTATTCTTTAATAACACTGATAGACAAAACTTAAGGAAGTTGTACCTTATAGCATATATATATCGGGATTCAGAAAATAACTCTGAGAGATATTTTCTGAATCCCGATATATATATGCTATAAGGTACAACTTCCTTAAGTTTTGTCTATCAGTGTAATATGTGTCATAAATATATATGAAAAATAATGTTAAAAATATAGAAAAATGTAAGATGTTGATATTACTAACAAAAAATGTATATACTGACTGCGCTCACATGTGAATTTAGATGGCAGAGCGCTATCTAAAAAGCTCATGTGAGCTCAGATAGAGAATTGAAGGTGCAGTCGTAAAAATAGAAAAAATAATTATTTACCCATCAATTAGTTTTTATTTTGATTTACTTGAAGCCAATTATACATGAAATTATTTTTCACAGTAATATAGAATTTATAAAATGAATTCTATATTCGTGAATTAAAAAAAATAGGTAGGTCAACTAAACATATTTACAACAATGTTCTAAATCTATAGTCAAAAATAAAAGAATAGTCAATGAATGAAAATAAAATATGTTTAAAAAAATGAAATATTTGCATTTCAGATTATATGATACTTCATTAACACCATATTGTTCTATACTGTGGAGGAATGAACCATAATACATTGTTTTATGGAAATATTTAAAGGGAGAGGTGCCTTTTTTGGTACATGTATACCATCCTCCCGCAACTTTATGTTGCATATATGTAAATATTACCTTAAATCTCTTTGGATCATTATATAACTTTAGAATAATTTCACCCACAAATATATAAAAATGAAACAAAAAGATTTTAACGGATTTCAAACTCGACGAGATTCTTAATTGCAGACGAAATCTATCGTTATCTTTTGGTTCGTATTAGTATTTGGAAATGATTAATATGATACATTAGCGCGCCATCTGTTATGAAAAACTGAAACTATTTTTACGCGTATGATTCTTTTAGAAATTAAACAATACATTCAATGAAAAATTAATTAATAGTTAGTTTGGCTAATTTGAACTGCGTTTGCTTGGCTTAATAAAACACTATCGAGAAATTGTTGACTTTGCTTAGACTTTTTAACAATACAGATTCCAAGAAGAATAATCAAACATTCATTGATTTACAAGAGATAGAACAAAATAAAACTTATAGTAAAGTTACATAGTAACATAGTTACATAGTAAACAAAGAGAAACATATCTTCTTACGGTTAGCGCCTATTTACCTGTGATCTTATATACATATACTCTGTGGGAACAATTAATTAAACTTAAAATATATTTAATCCAAATAAATAAATAGTGTGTGACGTTTCGGTAACAGCATTGTTACCATCTTCAGACAAAAGTACTGAATGAGAAATTTAACCACAGCATGTTTTTAAATAGTTCCTGTTATCAAGTGTATACATACTCATTTCTCATTCAGTACTTTTGTCTGAAGATGGTAACAACGCTGTTACCGAAACGTCACACACTATTTATTTGGATTTGGTCTTATTACCTTGTGTTTATAATCTATACTTAAAATATATTTATAACAGAAATTATTATATTTTTTTATGATGACCCCATCTCAAGAACTTCTATAATAGGATTTTTCATCTATAAACTTTAATATGTAAATATGGTAGCATTATTCTTTGACTTGTTATCACATCCATTGTCTTTCTTGGAACTATTTAGTGGATCTTTGTAATATTGTGTAACAAAGTATTTATTATTTTATTAGCAGAGTATTATTTTTTTATGTTTATATCTTGCTATACTCTGTAAACTTCCCTCTTTTGCTTATCTTTTGTTTATCATTCATAGTTTGTTCTTGTCTGAAATAAATTGTTGTTACATCCCGAAGTTGGTCTTCCCTAATTTTCCACGTGGCAATATAATTATAAATATATTTAGACTAATGATTCCCCGAATTATATAAGAATAGAGAGATTACTTTTATTTAATAGAAAATTTTATTGTTCCGGAATTTTTCGGTCTACTTGGATGTAGCCCTATTTAGAATTTAATTAACTCAGATGTTACACTGACTTGAACTTTTCTCACATTTCACATGGTGGTTACTTCATTCAGGTCTAACTTTACATTTGTTTTTATATGGATTTCGATATTTCTTAATATATCATCGCAAAATCTCATACCATAATATATTTGCATATGTTTATTTATGTAATTTTTTTTCATTTCAAAAATGTGTTTCCAAAAACGGCCATTATTTATGGGACAACCTGATTTATTTAGCTACAAGATTGTAGAAATGTAAGTGGAATAGCTATTATGGTGCTGGGAAAGTTTCTTCAAACTGGCAGATGGAAGGACACACGTGTGTTAAAACTATTTATCCTCATGGACAAAACTTAAGGACGTTGTACCTTTTAGCATAAAATTCTTTAAAATCTCTCAGTTATTCTACAAGCCTAACATTCTAATAAACATTATAAGAAATACGACTTACATTCATGAACAAAACTTAGTGAAAATTCTTTAATGTCGCCGATCGTCTTTTTTTTTTTTTTTTGAAGGAGATAGAGACAATTTTGTTCACATTTGATTATCTCGTGTGTCTTCAATAAAGGTCACTGTAATATCTTTCAGAGATATTGTTTCAATCCCGATATACATGGTAAAAGGTACAACTTCCTTAAGTTTTGTCCATGAGTGTATCATTATACTAAAATTTGACAATTATCGTTTTATTTATGGATATTATTGTGGTATGTTTATTTACCTATTTATGTTATTGTTTGTCTTCTATAGACGCTCAGTTCTACAGAACTGTGTGTTGTTTATCATGAACGTTGCTGTTGTCCAACAAGATAGATTACCATATACAAGACTTGTGTCCTCTCTTATGAATGAAGACTTAAAGTTTAAATAAGGTGTATGATCATCGAATATAAAACAATGTTATATATATACAGTTTAACCTGTCTATAGCGCCCCCTCTAAATAGCGCCTTCCTCTCTATAGCACCCGATTTTAAATACGTAGTACAATGCGATTTACATTAAAAGTGACCTGTTTATAGCATCCCCCTCTCTATAGCACCCTATTTTGGTGAGTACCAAGAGGGAGCGCTATAGACAGGTTTAACTGTTTTATGATACATTAGCGAGCCATCTGTTTTAAAATATTTGAATAATTTTCGATGCGTATGATTCTTTCTAAAATAAAACAAATTTCTACTACCTTTACTGCAATGTGGTAAAATAATGAGATGACCTGGATCATTAGTGGTGATCCCTCCAGCGGTTTCGGCAGTTTAATCTACCGATTATTTTTCCCAAACCAACTTTCAACTAACAAATGATCTCCTAAATAGATATGTCCAAGAACATATGTAAAAATATAAACGTAATAAACTGAAGTTATAAGTAATAAACTGAAGTATTTATATCTTTAATTCAAGAGGCAGTTACCCTAATTCTCTCTAGTGTAGCAGACGACTCAGGAAGTGCTTAAGGCAGACGTCAGTATGTTTATGATGACCATAGAATGTGACTTTCTCCACTTCCTGTTGTACGACACCTCATTGAGGTCATCGCTGTCACAACTCACTTCGTTGACAACTTTCTATTAGCTCATACCTGGTAGAATGCTGGATGTCTTTTTGGTCCAGATACTCCGAGTAGAAGAAGGTATATACAGGAATAACAGTAATAGTAACAATAAGCAACAATGTGTGTTAATATCAATTATTATTGATGGTGGTGGTGTCTTGTCCATGGAGCAGATCAGATCGGTCCGTGCACCCTGATCACAATACCGGCCAACTGAGGTGGTGGTGGTGTCTTGTCCATGGAGCAGATCAGATCGGTCCGTGCACCCTGATCACAATACCGGCCAACTGAGGTGGTGGTGGTGTCTTGTCCATGGAGCAGATCAGATCGGTCCGTGTACCCTGATCACAATACCAGCCAACTGAGGTGGTGGTGGTGTCTTGTCCATGGAGCTGATCGGACCGTGCACCCTGATCACAATACCAGCCAACTGAGGTGGTGGTGTCTTGTCCATGGAGCTGATCAGATCGGTCCATGCACTCTGATCACAATACCAGCCAACTGAGGTGGTGGTGTCTTGTCCATGGAGCAGATCAGATCGGTCCGTGTACCCTGATCACAATACCGGCCAACTGAGGTGGTGGTGGTGTCTTGTCCATGGAGCAGATCAGATCGGTCCGTGCACCCTGATCACAATACCGGCCAACTGAAGTGGTGGTGGTGTCTTGCCCATGGAGCAGATCAGATCGGTCCATGCACCCTGATCACAATACCGGCCAACTGAGGTGGTGGTGGTGTCTTGTCCATGGAGCAGATCAGATCGGTTCGTGCACCCTGATCACAATACCGGCCAACTGAGGTGGTGGTGGTGTCTTGTCCATGGAGCAGATCAGATCGGTCCGTGCACCCTGATCACAATACCGGCCAACTGAAGTGGTGGTGGTGTCTTGCCCATGGAGCAGATCAGATCGGTCCATGCACCCTGATCACAATACCGGCCAACTGAGGTGGTGGTGGTGTCTTGTCCATGGAGCAGATCAGATCGGTTCGTGCACCCTGATCACAATACCGGCCAACTGAGGTGGTGGTGGTGTCTTGTCCATGGAGCAGATCAGATCGGTCCATGCACCCTGATCACACTACCAGCCAACTGAGGTGGTGGTGGTGTCTTGTCCATGGAGCAGATCAGATCGGTCCATGCACCCTGATCACAATACCGGCCAACTGAGGTGGTGGTGGTGTCTTGTCCATGGAGCAGATCAGATCGGTTCGTGCACCCTGATCACAATACCGGTCAACTGAGGTGGTGGTGGTATCTTGTCCATGGAGCAGATCAGATCGGTCCATGCACCCTGATCACAATACCAGCCAACTGAGGTGGTGGTGGTGTCTTGTCCATGGAGCAGATCAGATCGGTCCATGCACCCTGATCACAATACCGGCCAACTGAGGTGGTGGTGGTGTCTTATCCATGGAGCAGATCAGATCGGTCCGTGCACCCTGATCACAATACCAGCCAACTGAGGTGGTGGTGTCTTGTCCATGGAGCAGATCAGATCGGTCCATGCACCCTGATTACAATACCAGCCAACTGAGGTGGTGGTGTCTTGTCCATGGAGCAGATCAGATAGGTCCATGCACCCTGATCACAATACCAGCCAACTGAGGTGGTGGTGTCTTGTCCATGGAACAGATCAGATCGGTCCATGCACCCTGATCACAATACCAGCCAACTGAGGTGGTGGTGTCTTGTCCATGGAGCAGATCAGATCGGACCGTTTACCCTGATCACAATACCAGCCAACAAAGGTGCCTTGTTCGTATGTCAATTTCTGATTTTGTTGTTCCATGGAATGGGTGGGTGCCATTGCCCCGTTAGTAAGCCACATTTCAGAGTTCCCTGTTCACGGTTACCGTAGCGGCTCGGGGCTCACGACACCGTACTACAGGGCAGTCCCTTACTCATAAAATATTATTAAATAAGGGAAAATAATAATACAGATTCTCCGAGTATAAACAGGAATAACAGTAACAAGATATTCAGAAATGCTATCACAATGTATCAGATAGTGTGAATAACTTCTGTCTCCTTCAAAAAAAAAAAAATAATAATAATAATAAACGACCGGCGAAATCAAAGATTTTCCACTTCCTCAGTTGTATCCCCATGAGTGTATATATTTAACATCTTTATTAGTAAAATATTATTTTATATATAAATTTGATTTCAGAAAAAAAAAAAAACATATAATAATAATAAACGACCGGCGATATCAAAGACTTTCCACTTCCTTACGTTTTATCTCCATGAGTGTATATATTTAACATCTTTATCAGTAAAAAAAATCTTTTATATATAAATGTGATTTCGGAAAAAAAAAAGACGACCGGCGAAATCAAAGACTTTACACTTCCGCAAGTTTTATCTCCATGAGTGTATATATTTAATATCTTTATCAGTAAAAAAGTATTTTATATATAAATTTTATTTCAGAAAAAATATTTCCACTTCAACCAATTATATACAGAGGGTGTTCACACTTATAAGAAACAAGTTTTATTATAAAATATTAAAAATTAACACCATATTTGAAAATTTTCAAATGTTCTATTTGAAAGCTTTTTGTTTATTTACAGAACGGCGCCTGATTTTCCACGATAGCAGACACTTTCTGATCATTTAAAAGAAAAGTATCCTCGTACGCTTCAAATCTTTTACTTACTTTCTGATCATGGTCATACTCAAAAGATCCCATTCTTCCTTTACCACTTTCCAGAGCTAATCTTACCTATTTGGACATAATTAAAATATGCAAACAAGATGATATCAACATTTCTAAAAAAGGTATTTATAATATTATTCACGACAAAAATATCAAGTTTTTATTCAAAGCACCTACGGAGAAATGGACAAAAGATTATCACCCTATATCTGTGAGAACTCCTGCAACTGTCAAAAAAGTGAAAAAAATATATTACAAAAGAAAATCCTATGCCACAAAGAGATATAGCCAAATTAATAGGAACATCAGTGTCAACAATAAATAAAATAATAAATAAAGATTTAGGCCTAAAAGCTACAAAAAAACATGCGGTTCACAAATTGTTTCAGAGCCATATTCGTCGGCGACACACTATCAGCAGATATTTTTATGAAAATTTCTTGGCTGCTGATAGATGGAAATTTATTGTTACATATGACGAAGCATGGGTATATTTAACCGATTGCGACAGAAAAAGAGCTATATACTATCAAAAGAGGGTGGAAAATCTAGGCCAATTTGGTTGAAGGAATGTGCCGAAAGTTACCCCAAAGGATTTATGGGGGCATGCGGTATATCATATGAAGGAAAATTAAAAATAAGAAAAGTTGAAAGAAATGCCAAAATAAACTCGGAGTACTATCAAAACAACATTTTAGAACCTATATTTCTAAATGATATTCCCTCTATCTATGGAAAACAGAGCAACAAAGTCTGGTTTCACCATGATAACGCCACAAGTCATACCTCATCTTCAACCCAAGCTTATTTGGAAGATCTAAGGCAAAGAACAGGAATCAACACTATACCAAAGAACAGAACCCCTGTAAAATCTCCTGATTTAGCCCCGATGGATTTTTGCATTTTTGGATGCCTTAAAAGAGCACTTGGAAAGAGACACCCTAGGACAATTGAAGGTCTCTGGAAAGTGGTAAAAGAAGAATGGGATCTTTTGAGTATGACCATGATCAGAAAGTGTCTGCTATCGTGGAAAATCAGGTGCCGTTCTGTAAATACACAAAAAGGCTTTCAAATAGAACATTTGAAAAATTTCAAATATGGTGTTAATTTTTAATATTTTATAATAAAACTTGTTTCCCCTATAAGTGTGAACACCCTATGTATTTACAGATAGAGAATATCGAGCAAGCAAGCTAGGTAACTAAATGATGATTTTACAAATATTAATTAATAAAAATCTGTTTCACATATTTCATTGAATAACTAAATTAAATACAAAAATATTTCTTCGCCACAATATTTTTTCTCATGGGAATTGATTTGTTACTTCTCTGTCTATTGTAAGTATTTGAGAAACACATTAGACCTGATAATGATCTAATGCTCGAAAGCTTGCCATTTTAGATTAATGAAGAAACGTATTGTAAATCCACGTATGGATGTAATTCACGTTTGCAATCATCAATTAAACATTGAATTAATAAAGTAATACAAAGCAATAACGCGCCATCTATATATAAAAAATGAAGACATTAAGACGCGAATGTTTCTCTTTTCACAAATAAATCAAACTTCTAGTAAGAGTAAATTGGCGAAACAGCTGGAAGGGTTCACCACTGATGAGCCAAGCCCTCTCAATTATTTTTCATCGAAGTAAGGACAATATAGAAGTTTGATTTACTCGTGAAAAGAAACATTGGCGTCTTAATGTTTTTCTTTGTTAAAAAAGAAAGTTTTTGTAGAACGACATTTGAAAATTATCCCGCATGTGTTTCTTTTGAACGAAAAATCGAAATTTATTTTAAGGAGAAATAACGATTATTTCTAACTCAGGGATGAAGTATGAAAGGATGAATTGTTAAGAGTAATCTTTCCCATATTTAGTCATTCTACAATCATAAGCCGCATTATAATAAAGTGTTTGTTAAGGACAATTTAAAGGTATCAGGTGTTCCATGACAAAGATCTGGAGTTTTTCCAAATTTGTCCGGCTAACCCACGGGAATATCAAACTTGATGAAAGGAAGTCTACATTGTACTAACTATGGAAACATCCTTCTTCCTGGAGTTTTATCAGTTGAGTTTCTTCATTTTTCTTCCTATAATTTACACAACCGACCACACTGATAACTGGGATAACGGTTACCTCTATTTTCTCTCTCTTCTGGGATAACGAGGCTATTCTGGAAAGGATGGCGAGGGGGGGTTGTGGGGGTTGAAACCCCCGGTACTATTGGGGTATTCCCACATCTGTGGGGTCACATCCCTCGCTGTGATGAAATACTATTGGAGGGAGAGTCATTCTTTGATCACTGGGAATTTTTTTTTTAATATTGATATTTGAAAACACAAGGAATTTATGCCAAAGTGAATAAAAAAAAATCATATCCTACCGGCTTAAATGAGTTTTTTTTTAGATAAAAAAACCACCATTTATCTTAATATATATAGCCAATAGCCATTAAATCCAATATATGCCTTTATATATATATAAGTATTTTTTAAAAGAGAGCAATCCATAAATATATATTTAATTAAAAAGGCATATATGGGATCAAAATATTTATTTTTAATTAAATATCCCCTTGTATACAATAAAACAAGAAAACCCTCGGAAGTTGTTTTATTTATTATTTAGTTATATTGCAGAATATTTTATATTTACGAAAGATTAAAAATAACTGTCATTTTAAAATTTTGTTTTTAATAGGAATTGTTAATATTTATAAATCAACATTACGTATTTCCTTTATTAAAAATTATGTTTGACTATCTCTAATTAAAAGTATAAAAAATTAAATATATACTTCAAAGTAAATGATAATTAAAAACTATATTGTGTTAAATATTACAATATGAAGCACAAGCGCGCCATATGTTATAAGAAAATGAAACTATTTATAACGCCGTATAATTAGATACCATAAGTAATAAGTAAAATGTATTTGTATTTAGTGTTTGTGTGAAGTATTTAAAATTATTTAAAATATTTAAATAAAATTTATGTAATAGAAATAAATCATAATTTGAAAATGCGCATATTTAAAAAAAAAATGTTTTTTATGAAAAGATTGAAATATTAAATAGCAATATTTGTGTTTAAATTTATATTTAGGGGCCATATTGTATTAAATTTTTATTTTAGAAAGCTAGAAAAGCCATTTCTCCCCTCAAAATGAACGCCATTAATTAACCGTCTTCATTTTGTATGTTGACTAAATAATTATATAATTTTTAATGTTTTATCATCCACCATTTACACACATTGTCTTTCTCTTCTCTCTTTCTCAAAAACACTTTATCATTTTAAATAAATATTATTTTATAATACACGTTTAAATTATCGTTTACTTTTTAAAACATCTATTTTTAAAATCATTTTTTACTTTTGATAAAAAAAAAAATACAATATACTTGTTGTTGTAAGATTTAGGTACTTACAGCTTGTAGGAAGGCATGAGGACGTTGAGGATTATATGATAATAATCTTTATTATCCATTTAGCAAGAAAAAACAAAGTTATGGTAGCGAACAGTTATTGAAGTATAGAGAAGAAAAGTAAACAAACAGTTGTGATGATGATAGGTCCAGTGTGGCGCTAGCTGTCGTAGCATTCAGTTATCCAACAAATCCCCGGCATGAATGTGGAGACATCACGAGGTTGTAGCGTAACTTATCAAATGTCGGCCTTGGTAGCGGCTTGGTCAGAATGTCCTGAGCTTCAGTTTTGTACAGCATGTAGTCATTTCTTATGGGAGGTATTCCCTTTGTTGGTCTCGTGGATCTTCTTTGTGTGACCACTTGTGTTCCTGTGCTTGTACTGGGTTGAATGTAATCCTCGGTTTCTGAGTCCTCAAGGTTTTCGGATTGTGTTCCTGGTTCCTGACTTTCCTCTGCATTACCAATATGATTGGAGGAAGTTAGATCTGTACTTAGTACTTGTGGTGAAGTTGTTTTTGTGGAAGCGAGGTGAAACCCATTTTCTTTTTCTATAAATTTTACGGATCTGCTGATTGTGATGTTGTCTGTATCGTGCAGGATTCTGTATCCTTTGCTTCGATCATCGTATCCAAGAAAGATCCCTTCGATAACTTTGCTATCCAACTTGTTTCTTTTTATCTTGGGAATATAGGCGAAGGCTTTACATCCGAATCTTTTTAGATGCTTCAGACTGGGCTTCCTGTTGGTCCATAGTTCAAATGGAGTCTTGTCTGTAGCTTTCGAGGGTATTCGGTTGTGTAGGTAATTAGCTGTGGTAACCGCTTCCGCCCATAGAGACTGTGGGAGTCCTGAGTCAAACAGCATGCATCTTGTCATCTCCATTAGTGATCGATTTTTCCTTTCGGCTACTCCGTTCTGGGCTGGTGAGTAGGGGACTGTTAGCTGATGTTTGATTCCGCTTTGGTTCAGGAAATCTTCGACTTGTCGGTTTACGTACTCACGACCGTTGTCTGTCCGTATGGTTTGGATATTTTTTCCAAATTCCGTGTGCGCTGAGATGACGTAGTCTTTTAATTTTTCATAGGCTTCGTCTTTTCCTTTCAGGAGGTAGACCTTTGTGTATCTGCTGTAGTCATCAGTGAAGGTGATGAAGTATCTCTTACCGCTGAGAGAGTTAGTTGGTAATGGACCGCAGATATCACTGTGGACAAGTTGAAGCGTTTCAGTTGCTCTGTACTCTGTCTTCTTTGGAAATGGGGTTTCGGTGAGTTTTCCTTGAATGCACTGAACGCAGTCTGTGCTGTGCGAACAGTTATTTAGACTTAGTCCTCTTGCTAGGTTCTCATTTCGAATCTTCTTAATTGATTCTATATTTCTGTGTCCTAGTCTGTCGTGCCAGAGCATGAGGCAATTTTTGTTCTTGCAGTGGTTTTGTTTTGCAACATTTGCTTTGAATGTGCGAGTTTGGGGGTTGTCATCCAGGTGGAGTCGGTACATTCCATTGTAAAGTATACCGTTCGCGAGGGCTGTGTTGTCTCTTTCGATGGTACACCAATCTCTTTGGAACGTCACTTTACATCCGTTGGAGGTGGCCGCACTCACTGACAGAAGGTTGTCTGTTAGTTCCGGGATGTAGAGAACTTTTGTGAGAAGTAAGGTGTCAGTCTTTCCTTGGGGTGTGATGACTTTGATTTCTCCTTGTCCTATCCCTTTGACCTGCAGCTTATTGCCATTAGCAACCACAACATTTTGTGTTTGTTCTCTGTTAAGTTCAGTGAAGAAGCTTTCATCGTACGCCATATGAGATGTGGCTCCAGAGTCGACGAACCAGTTGTGTACACTTGCTTCTCGTTGAGTGCAATTGAGAGCTTTTGGGTTAGGTCCTTTTGTTGTTCTCTGATTTGTTGATTGTTCTTGGGTGACACTCGACTGATTTGTGTACTTTGGTACGTTTCCTCTTCTGAAGTTTTCATATTTGTACTCTTTGTTGCTGTTGTTTCGCTTTTGATAGTGCCAACATTCTTCTTTGGAGTGGTTTGGTTTGTGGCAGAAAGAACAGAATTTCTTCTCTTTTTCTCTTCTTTGGCTTGAAGCTCCGTGGAGGCTTTTTAAGGCTTTTGATCCGGTGCTTTCGTCTTTCGAGCTTTCTACTCTGCGTGTGTGTTCATCAAGGAGTTTGTTCTTGGTGAATTCAAGCGTTAGCTCGTCATCAGGCCTTGATTCCAACATCGTGATGAGATTGGAGTAGCTCTTTGGAAGCGAGCAAAGCAGTATAGCCGTGATGTGAGAGTCCTTTAGTGGTTCGCCAATGGTTCGCAGTTTGTCAATTAGTTCCATCATGGTAGTGATGTGCTGTTGCGTGTCTTTGTCTTCTTCGAGTTTTAAGCTGTATAGTTTCCTTAGCAAATAAATTTTTCCTGAGAGTGTTTTTCTTTCATAGATATTTTTAAGAGTGTCCCAGGTAGCTTTGGCTGTTAGTAGGTTTTTGACATGCACTATTTGTGAGTCGGCGATGCTTAGATTAATGATAGCTCTAGCTTTTGAGTCTTTCTTTTTCCATTCGATTTTAGGTTCATCTGGAATATTTTCGGTGACAACTTCCCAAAGATCTTCCTTTTGCAAGAGCATTTCAATTTTGAAAGACCATAGTGAGTAGTTATAGCCGTCGAGCTTATTTAGGGTTACATCGTGGCTCAGGAGTGACGCCATTTTTGCTAAGCCTTTTTTTTTTTTGTCTTAACTCGTTAGTTGAATTTCATGCAATATTCAGTCTCATAATCTAATTGTTGTAAGATTTAGGTACTTACAGCTTGTAGGAAGGCATGAGGACGTTGAGGATTATATGATAATAATCTTTATTATCCATTTAGCAAGAAAAAACAAAGTTATGGTAGTGTTGGAAAAGAAGACGTCCGAAGCAGCCAATGGGAAGCCGGCGGAAGCGGCCACGGGGATGCAGCGGTAAAATGAGGAAACAATAACTGTAGAACTTGTAAACAACTTTTTCGAACACTAGAATTTGCCCTGATCTACGATTCTCTTTTTATAAATATCTTTTAGTGTAAATATTTAAATAATACTTTACTTATTTGCTTAAATTGTAATAAATATAATTTTCCCTCCTGTTTTCGTCGTATATTTTTAAAAGTGTTATAAACAACGACGCCTTAACTTTGAACCTTCAACCCCGCCGACCAAGAATAGAGGTGAGTGACTACCTCTATAGAATTTAGATCGTCGTCACAACACAGAGTGGCGGTGAAATCGCAATATTTTTGGCATCCCAGCCGGGACTGTTGAAGGTAAATTCCTGAAAAAAGAATCATTTTAAGCTGACCATTTTGGAACTCGCTTGCTAACCCTACTTGCCGCTTTGTTTACAAGATGGCGGAAGAAATAATTCTACGTTTAAAAAAGAAGCGTGCTGTTAACAGATCATATTTAACGAAAACATGCAATAAGATTGAAAGCGGACTTGACACGCTAATGAGAATTGAACTTGAAGAATTATTAGAACAATTGAATGAATCATTTAACGAACTTAAATTAGTGGATCACGAAATAGAAACGCTTCTTGAAACTGACGATTTAGAGAAGGAATTACAGGGCGTAGAGGAATATCGAGAGAAATATATTACTTGGAGATTTAGGGCAAATAAAAAGATTCGCCAATCAGATTTTCATGGCGAAAATATACCGAATTCGAACTCACGAATAGATGAAAATGAAATGAGACATTATGTACCTTCCTGCACGACTGTGAAACTTCCGAAATTGATGATATCGAAATTTTATGGAAATTTTAGTGAATGGCTGACGTTCTGGAATTCTTTTGATGCAGCTATACATCAGAACAACTCACTGAACCCGATCGATAAATTTAACTATCTGAAGTCACATCTCGGCGGAACTGCACTAAACACAGTCGAAGGTTTCGCTTTATCTGCGGACAATTATGAGAAAGCTATAAAATTGCTTAAAGACAGATTTGGGCGAGAAGACATTTTGATTAGCCGACATATGAACAATTTGTTGTCAATGAGACCACTCAAAACATCAAGCGATGTAAGAACCTTCCGCGAACTTTTTGACAACCTTTCTGTTCATATAAGAAGTCTCGAGTCACTAAACGTGTCCATTGATGTTTACGGACAACTGTTGTGCCCGATAATAATAAAGCTTCTACCTGCAGACCTTAATTTGGAATTGAACAAAGAACTCCCGACAGGTTATGTAATTAATGACTTGATTACCTTTCTGGAAAGACAATTAACTGCACGGGAGAAGAGTTTTAGAAACGAAATCGGTACCGGGAATGAATCAACTTCTAAACCTAATTTAGTAAACAAACATCCAAAGACAAGATTCTACAATGAAAAACCAATTGCGACAGCTTCAGAACTTTTGAATTCAGTTCACAAATCGAATGAATGTGTATTTTGTGGTAAAGACAACCATGGAAGCCCTAAGTGTGACTTTGCAGCTAATATGAGTTTAAACGAAAAGAGATCACTCATGAAGAAAAAAGGTGTTTGTTTTAAATGTCTTCGGCCTTCCCATTTAAGTAAATTTTGCAGAAATGTAGTCCGGTGTTCGATCTGCAACATGTCTTCCCACCTGGATGTCATGTGCACAAAACAGATTTTAGATCGAGGTGGAACTTCTAAGTCTCCAACAGTGCAAGATGAAACTCTCGCCAACTTATCAACCTCCCCAGACGTCTTGTTGCCTACTTTGAGAGTGACCCTTAAAGGGAACAGAACGGAGAAGACGGCACGGGCTATAATAGACACCGGATCCCAAAGATCATATATTTTACATAGCACAGCAATGGAAATGGAATACGAACAATCAAGGAGAGAGTTCTTCCGGCATTCCTTGTTTGGAGGATCGAGTACCGACGTAGTTGAACATGAGGTCTATACCATTCATTTATCTGACATCAATAATTCCTATCGCTGTGAGTTTGAAGCACTAGGTCAACCCCTTATCTGTGGAAGCATACCTCCGGTGTGTCCAAGATCATTTTTAGAAGGGAGTGAAGAACTCGACGTGTCTGATTTGATGAGAGACCGTATAGAAGTCCTTATAGGCGCGGACATCGCCGGGAGATTGCTAACTGATGATCAGAGAAGGATCTCAACTGGACTGGTGGCAATCCGTACCAAACTAGGATGGACTGTGATGGGAAAGATTCCTCCAACGGAGGTGAGAGATGACATCAGCTCCCTTTGCGTGACCACACTTCTATCTTTGGATCTAGAAAACTTGTGGAAATTAGATGCAATTGGAGTCTCTGATGCGGAGGTTGAGAAGAAGACTCAGTCATTACAAGCTGAAATGGAGGAACATTTCGCCCACACCACGACGCGAGATATCGAGGGGCGCTATGAGGTAGCTCTACCCTGGGTGCAAGACAAGGAAAGGATTCCTTCGAATAAAGATCTAGCCGAAAACCAACTAAGGTCTGTAAGAAGAAAACTTGAAGAAGTTGGAGACATGAAAGAGTATGGACAAATCTTTGAAGAATGGATGAAACAGGGGATAATCGAGTATGCCAGAGAGGATAAACTAGATGGTGTACACTACCTGCCACATCGACCAGTGTATAAAAGGAACAGTCAAACTTCTAGAATACGGCCAGTATTCAATGCGTCGGCCCGGAAGAGAGGTAAACTTTCCCTGAATGACTGTCTGGATAAGGGACCCAATTTGATAGAAATTATACCAAGACTTTTAAATAAATTCCGGAAATATGAAGTTGGTGTCTCTTCCGATATTGAGAAAGCATTTTTACAAATTGGAATAAAAGAAGAAGACCGAGATTATTTACGATTCCTGTGGCACACAGAAGACGGAAGATTAATCACGTATCGACATAAAAGGGTTGTTTTTGGAATTACCACTAGTCCGTATCTTTTAAAGGCTACCTTATCTCTCCACTTAGATAAGGCTCCTGAACATTTAAAAATCACAGCTGAACAGTTGAAATCATCCTTTTATGTTGACAATTGTTTATCCAGTTTTCAGAATGTTGAAGAAACGGAGAAATTCGTGAAAGAATCTACTGAACTGCTCTCTACAGCTTGTTTCAATCTCCGAGATTGGGTGAGTAACGCTACAGACTTTTCTCTTATGAACCAACTGAATAAGGAAGTGAACATTTTAGGAATAACATGGAATACTGATAGAGACACACTGACAATTGGTTTGGAAGATTTTGAATTAATTGGACCAACCACCAAGAGAAAAGTACTTTCAATAGCGAGCAAGATATTTGATCCATTAGGAGTTGCTTGTCCTGTGACTTTAATTCCCAAGCTGATATTACAGGAAACTTGGATACAGAAGTTGACATGGGACGAAGTCCTACCTGGATGTTTAGTACAAAGATTTTGGAAGTGGTTTAGCAAACTGAAACACTTGCCTAACATAGAAATTCCTAGATGGCTTTGTTTTAAGGACTCCTATGTAGAGAAAACCACTCTCCACATCTTTTGCGACGCCAGTCAGTTTGCCTATGCAACCTGTATTTTCCTCCGCATTGAAAAGGAAGATAGAGTGGACATCCAATTGATACAGGCTCGAACACGAGTAGCTCCACTGAAGAAACTCACCATCCCAAGATTGGAGCTTTTGGCTTGTCTGATTGGAGCTCGTTTGGCAGCTAACGTCATACAAGATCTGGAATTTGAGGAAATTCCAAGATTTTATTGGACCGATTCGACCAATGCTCTCTGTTGGATCCAAAGGGAAGACAACTGGGCAGCCTTTGTGATGAACCGTGTTAAGGAAATTCATAATCTTAGCTCCCCCGAATCTTGGCGCCACATACCAGGCCGATTAAACCCGGCAGACCTCCCATCTCGGGGATGTTCAGCAGAATCACTTAAGGAGACAAGATGGTGGGAGGGACCTGCATGGTTAAAGGTATCCCAAGAAGAGTGGCCCAAATCAACCATTATCCCTGATTTGGAGATTGTTTATTCTGAAAGGCGCAAGACCATCCTGAACACCTTGTGTACGACAAGAGAAAATGAAAATTTATTTGGACGTTATTCCCATTTTTTGAGAATAGTACGAATCACCGCCTGGATATACAGATTCTTCAACAACGCCAAGATTGATAGAAGAAAGATAATTTCAGAAGATCTCAGTACAGAGGAAATCACTAAGTCAGAAATAATACTGATAAGACTTATCCAGAGAGAATCGTTTTCAGGGCATGAAGATAAGAAACTACAAGGCTTTAAGTTGCTAGTAGACTCTTCAGGGATTTTGAGAATAAAAACTAAAATTTGCAGAAGAGAAGATTTTGCTAATTTTAGAATGCCCATTTTATTGCCCTCAGATCACTTTTTGGTTTCTTTGCTCATCAGGTGGAACCATCAAACCCACGGGCACGCCGGTCTACAAACTCTCCTCGGTATTCTGAGAGAAAACTATTGGATACTAAGATCCAGGAAAACCGTCAAGAAGATCATCAATCAATGCATTCGCTGTAAACGATTCACCGTGACACCAGCTACCGTCGAGTCAACATCATTACCAGAAGACAGAGTACGAGATGCTGCAGTTTTCGAAATAGTAGGAGTTGATCTAACTGGACATCTTATCTTAAAGAATAAGAAGAAAGCATGGATTGTCATCTTCACATGTGCAGTGTATAGAGGAGTTCATCTGGAACTTGTGACATCTTTGTCTATGGAAGCCTTCCTCCAAGCTTTCCGCCGATTTATTGCTCGAAGAGGCCGACCATTGATTGTGTATTCGGATAATGGGACTAATTTCAAAGGTATGGCTAATGCTTTAAAGAAGATTGATTTTTCGAGATTAAAATGTGATCCCACATTGAAAAACATCACTTGGAAATTCATACCGCCTGGTGCTCCTTGGTGGGGTGGATGGTGGGAGCGTTTGATTGGAATGATGAAACAATTGCTCTTTAGGATTCTCGGTCAAACCTCCTTGGGATATGAAGAACTTTCCACGGTGATGTGTGACGTCGAAAGCTTGATGAACACACGCCCACTGACCTACCTAACTGAAGAAAGTGAGGATCTCGCTCCATTGACACCTTCGTTGTTCTTACATGAGGTCAGAGAGGTTGGCGTTCCAGACCTGGACTTGATTGATAACCAGACCCTCTCCCGCAAATATCAATATATCAAACGTGTACGAGAAGATCTTAGAGAACGATTTCGTATCGAATATTTTGGATTCCTGAGACAAGAAACGAGACGCCTGAAGACTACCATACCATTCAAGGTGGGAGACATGGTACTCATTGGACAAGAGAGTTTAAAGAGACTACACTGGCCGTTAGCCAGAATAATCCAACTCTATCCAGGAAAAGACGGACTTGTGAGGGTTGCGAAAGTGAAAACTTCATCAGGTGATAAAATACGACCTATTCAAAAACTCTACAATTTAGAGATAACGCCCGAGATAAGATGTCGAGACCCTCTAACGGAGCGATCTCCCACACAAGAAGTTCGATTGACAACTGAAGAGGACCCTTTGACCTCACAACAAGAGCAACATCACATTGATACCCCGAATGTTGTGTCAAGTTACGGACGGCCCATCAAGAGACCCAACCGATTGGATCTACTGAACTTTTCCTTTCCATGTTTGAGTCGTCGAGACGCCAACTCAAAGGTGGGAGAAATGTTGGAAAAGAAGACGTCCGAAGCAGCCAATGGGAAGCCGGCGGAAGCGGCCACGGGGATGCAGCGGTAAAATGAGGAAACAATAACTGTAGAACTTGTAAACAACTTTTTCGAACACTAGAATTTGCCCTGATCTACGATTCTCTTTTTATAAATATCTTTTAGTGTAAATATTTAAATAATACTTTACTTATTTGCTTAAATTGTAATAAATATAATTTTCCCTCCTGTTTTCGTCGTATATTTTTAAAAGTGTTATAAACAACGACGCCTTAACTTTGAACCTTCAACCCCGCCGACCAAGAATAGAGGTGAGTGACTACCTCTATAGAATTTAGATCGTCGTCACAACACAGAGTGGCGGTGAAATCGCAATAGGTAGCGAACAGTTATTGAAGTATAGAGAAGAAAAGTAAACAAACAGTTGTGATGATGATAGGTCCAGTGTGGCGCTAGCTGTCGTAGCATTCAGTTATCCAACACTTGTCACAAATAATTTTTAATATAAAAGATATACGTTATTGTTAAATTCTATAAATAACTCACACATTCCATATTAAAAATAATAACAATAATTTAATTACACCTCTGTCCTCAATTAGCAAAATATTTTATTATATTTAAAATAAAATAATTAATAGCATAAAGTCTAAATAATATATATTTCACATATAAATAGTAGAATAATAAATAAATATCTATATTTGTAACTAAAATTCTATTTAGTTACGAATTTAGTTAATAGATGGCGCCACGCATTCTAAAATTTGGTTGAAGGGTTCAATTCCAAACGCTAGGTGTAGATACTATATATAAAGGCATGTTTAAATGAGCGCTTTTAAATATTAAGCTACTAAAATGTTTTAAACAAATTTAAATAAAGAAGGAACGGAATTTTTGGTATAAAAACTAATATATGGCGTTCTCCACTATCAACAAAGATATCTAGTCTTCCATAGTCTCTTCTCTTCTTATGTTAATATAAACATGATGCATTAGCGCACCATCTGTTATCGAAAATTTTAACTATTTATAGCGTGTACGATTTTTTATTTTTTTATAAAACATTTTTCTATTGCCCTTACTGCAATAATAAAAATAATGGGAGGGTCTGGTTCATTAGTGGTGAACCTTTCCAGCGGTTTCGCCAGTTTAATCTACTATACTGCTCTATTTTTGTATTTTGATGTTTTACTTTTATACAAATATTGAAGATCAAATCTTGAAGAAGGTATTTTAGACCAACTATAGACATAAGTTTTGAAGACAGTGTAAATACAAATATTAATTATTTTTTAAACATGCTTCGAGCGCTGCTCTTCCGAAAACAAAAAGAGATATATCTTTGCAGTAAGGGCAGTATGAAAAATTTGATTTATTTAAAAGAATCATATGCGCCATAAATACACTCATGGACAAAACTTAAGGAAGTGTGAGTCTTTGATGTCTCAGATCGTCTGTTTTTTTTTTTTTTTGAAGGAGACAAAAGGATTGTTAGATAGAGGACATTGCTACTGCTGTGTTGGAGATGCATGTAGACATCTGAGGCTCTTCATTGGACACAACAACAACAGAAGCAATGTTGTTCACACTTGGTTATCTGGTGTGTCTTAAAATAAAGGTCATTGTAATATATTTCAGAGTTATTGTCTCAATCCCGATATATATACTAAAAGGTACAACTTCCTTATGTTTTGTCCATGAGTGTATAGTACCAGTATAAAGTACCACATTATCCCATGATATTTGACTGTATAGAAAAAGTTTCATTGTGCTCTACCATATTGTTGCAACGTCCTGGGGCTTCATGTCAGTATTCCATTGTTCCATATCAAGATTATAAGTCAGTCCAGAACGGGTAATCACAAGACAAAAAGTTATTTTAACAAAGAAAGTATTTACAAATGTTTCCAGATCTCTGAATATGACCGAGAGATATGTAAACAAACTATTCACGAACAAAACACTGACTTGGCGTTACGTGACGTATGATGATTCACCGAGCAGCTCACCACAAGTTATTCTGTGACAATATTTAAAAGAATTCCATGATGCTTGTGACAATTAAACAACTTTATTGACATCTCGTCAATCTTTACACTCAAGGGGAGTTATAAGGTAATAATAATGGTAGGAATGAAAAGAGATATTTACAATCGACGTAGCCTTCTCCGAGGGCACGTCCGGATCAGGAGCTTAAATCCGCCTTGAATCTAAACAGATCCCTGCCATTTGGGGAGTTCATGTTCGGAACATGTTTGATGATAATGTCGAAGAATTTGTCGAGAAGAATCTTGTCTTCAGGCGTGAGTAGCCCGAGGAGGTGCTCCGTTTCTTCTTCGTAATAGACCGCGATATCCATCCTGACCACATTGTTCTTGTTATATATGGAGTGCAGGAATTCTCGATTGTGTTACCTGATGTTGTCTAACAATGATGTAAACTCCACACCACTCGATGTTGCACAGGCGCCATTGTGTCCCATGATGTTACCTGATATTGTCTAACAATGATCTCCCATGATGTTTTCTAACAATGCTGTACACGGTGTTGCACAGGCGCCATTGTGTCCCATGATGTTACCTGATATTGTCTAACAATGATCTCCCATGATGTTGTCTAAGAATGCTGTACACGGTGTTGCACAGGCGCCAGTGCCCAGTGCGGTCCACAGGCAGGCTACTACTCCGACCCCCGGCAATGTGACCTCTACTATGAGTGTCACAACGGCACGTTCATTGAGCGTCTGTGTCCGGACGGGCTGGTGTTCGACGACCGCCACGTGAACCAGGCCAGGTGTGACTTCCCGCACAACGTCGACTGCGGCTCGCGGAACCTCATGCGTGAGTGGTGAAACACATCTCCTATTTACATATACGTTTGGAGCTAAGTCAGTGGCCTGCCACTGAGTAGTGCTCCCAGTCTTAATGACAAAGGCAGACACATTCTACTTCACCCAATCATGATGGTTGTCAATTTCAAGCTTTACAAGCTTGAATATGATTGAGTGGAGATAAGAAAGAAGAATAAGACATATACGCTTGGAGCTAAGTCAGTGGCCTGCCACTGAGTAGTGCTCCCAGTCTTAATGACAAAGGCAGACACATTCTACTTCATCCAATCATGATGGTTGTCAAGCTTTACAAGCTAGAATATGATTGAGTGGAGATAAGAAAGAAGAATAAGACATATACGCTTCATCTCTATGTATAACTACATACATAGAGAATAGTAGATTAAACTGGCGAAACCGCTGGAAGGGTTCACCACTGATGATCCCCACCCTCCCATTATTTTATCATTGCAGTAAGGGTAGAATTGTTGTATTTAAAAAAGAAGCGTATTCGTCAAAAATAGTTTTAAAATATGATAACAGATGGCGCGCTAATGCATTATATAAACATTTCGATATTGATCAATTTAAAAAAAGGCATTTTCTGACCTCTTACATGAGCATTTTAGATGGCAGAGTTATTGTCCCGATATACATGCTGAAAGGTACAACTTCCTTAAGTTTTGTCCATGAGTGGATATAATTTAGAGTTGACGAAAACATATACATATATGTGACAATATAATAAGGTGGGAAGAGAAATAATCACACCACAATTTGGAAGAGGAACCCAGGCAACCAGAGAGAGAGAGAGAGAGACAGGACTGGCACAGCCAGGCGGCCGTTCGTGTCGCACACAATCCCCAACTGTCTTAAAAGTTCCAAGGTGTTAACTGACGGGCACCAGTGGTCGCCCCTTGGAATGTCGCTGGTATCTTAAGTGACCCTCCCGTCTCTCTCTGGGTTGTCTGTAGCTTGACTTTATTATTCCTGGAAGAGTATATATTATGACATATATATATGGGAATTTACATTTTAATTCAATTTCTTATGGTAATGCATTTGACCTGTAGTTTCTTCATTTAGATCTTTGAAATCTCTATCTACATATATTTACATACTGGCAAACGTTCTTGAGAGAAAGGTCACGGAACAGTACAAAGAAAGCTGGGAAAAGCGGTGTTAGGGAATAATATTAACAACAGGAATAAACAAAGAAAGAAAGCTTCTAAACAAAAGTTCAAAATTTCGTAATTTCTATTAAAAGAGAAGTATATACAAATGAGCAGGTTTTCTTTACATTATTGTAAGAAAGAAATCTGGGTTAGACATGTCCCATCAAGATAGAGGCTGCCTGGCCGGCCTTCATTGTTCTTAGAATTAAAGATACTTCTGCCAGTAAATCTTTTTATTATCTCGACGTTTCGACAAAAATGTTTTCTTCTCGTCGAGAAAAAATAAAAATTAAAGCATTTGGTAAGGCGTTAAAATGATTAAACGAATTGCTAAATTATGAAAAAAAGGCATCTCCTTATCGTGCAACTGAAAGTTGTTGATGGCTTGCGCCATCTATCGGAATAAATATCAACTATTCTCGTTGATTTTTAATTATTCCAGAAATGGCTAAAAATATCAAATTCTTGATTAATCAAGAAAAGCTAACCACGGACGCGTTTCGGGCTGTTGGCCCTCATCAGCGTGGTGCAAGCTGTACCTCAACGACCAAAAAAATTGGTCATTCAGACATCCTGAAAAATCATGAAATGGGTAGTTAAGGCCAGAATTGGGTGAGACCGCGACATTTTTCGAATTGCTAAATGTTTTAATTTTGATTTGTTCCTGACAAGGATAAAAGATTTTTGTCTAAACTTCGAGATAATAAAAAACATTTTACTCACAGAAGTGTGTCTTAATTCTAAACACTAAACATATATCTGAGTATGAAGGTCAGAAATTAGTTCCATAAACAAAAGAACGATGCATGTTGAAAATATGGGATTTGTGGCAGGGAAGAGAGGAAGAAGTGGGTTGGGAAGAATGGAGAACAGAGAGAAATCAAAGAAAGACTCCTGTATTGGACTGAAATACACACATGGACACAACTTATGGAAGTGGTAATGTAGTAGGTCGTCTTTTTTTTTTTTTTAAAGAGACAGAGGCAATGTTAGATAGAGGACACTGCTACTGCTATGATAGAGATATATTGAGATATCCGAGGTTCTTCATTGGACACGATAACAACAACAGAAGCAATGTTGTTCACACTTGGTTATATCATGTGTCTTCAATAAAGGTCACTGTAATATCTTTCAGAGTTATTGTATTAATCCCGATATACATGCTAAAAGGTACAACTTCCTTAAGTTTTGTCCATGAGTGTATGCTAAAGAGTGAGATTTGCATATTCCTGTGAGATATATGTAATTAAGTAAGGTTGGTGTGTGTGTACAGAGGCGCCCCAGCCCTCAGGTAACTGCCCCCGGAAGTGGGGTATGTTCCCCCACGAGCAGGACTGCGGCCACTACTGGAACTGTATCGAGGGACGCGCCCACCTCATCTCCTGTCCTGAGGGACTGGCGTACAGCGAGGTCTGGTCGGTGTGTGACTGGCCGGACCGGGTTCCTTCCTGTGACTCGGAAGGTAGGTGACTTATCTGGGGGGTAGGTCCTTCTGGTGTGGTCCCTTATCTGGGGGGTAGGTCCTTCTGGTGTGGTCCCTTATCTAGGGGGTAGGTCCTTCTGGTGTGGTCCCTTATCTGGGGGGTAGGTCCTTCTGGTGTGGTCCCTTATCTGGGGGGTAGGTCCTTCTGGTGTGGTCCCTTATCTGGGGGGTAGGTCCTTCTGGTGTGGTCCCTTATCTGGGGGGTAGGTCCTTCTGGTGTGGTCCCTTATCTGGGGGGTAGGTCCTTCTGGTGTGGTCCCTTATCTGGGGGGTAGGTCCTTCTGGTGTTGTCCCTTATCTGGGGGGTAGGTCCTTCTGGTGTGGTCCCTTCTTATCTGGGGGGTAGGTCCCTCTGGTGTGGTCCCTTATCTGGGGGGGTAGGTCCTTCTGGTGTGGTCCCTTCTTATCTGGGGGGTAGGTCCTTCTGGTGTGGTCCCTTATCTGGGGGGTAGGTCCTTCTGGTGTGGTCCCTTCTTATCTGGGGGGTAGGTCCTTCTGGTGTGGTCCCTTATCTGGGGGATAGATCCTTTAAATGGGGAGTATGTCCTTCTGGTGAGGACTCTTATTTGAGGGGATAGGTCCTTTATCTGAGTGGGTAGGTCCCTCATCTAGGGGTAGATTCTTCTAGTGAGGACCCTTGTTGCTTTTCTGGGGGTAGGTCTTTCTGGGCCTTTATCTGGGGAGTAAGTCTTTATACTTTTTGACTGTTGATCCGTTGTAAGTTCCATATATACTTTTTTGTCAGTCCCTTGTTCCTTACTTCGAGCATAGGTTCTTGTGTGGTATCTAGTTTATTATCTTCAGGATACTCTGGTTCTTTTCTTGACGGGAGACTTTATTTGATAGAAACTATGTTTTGACCAAAGGCATTCATAAGTCCATCACCGTGCTACAGTGTTTGACCACTGTGTGAAAGTGTACCTGAGTTGTATACCACAGTTTTAAAACTCTTTATTCAGACATTAACTACATAGCCTTATTTACATAGTAGTATTTACATATCCTTATTTACATAGTAGTATTTACATATGGCTATATACACATAGTAAAGTCAGTTTTAAGCCAACCCCCACACCGATAAAACGGTGTTTACCTTACAACTCTGAACACTCGGATTTTCCTGGAAAATCTCTTAAAGATTTCTCGAAAAAAGCCATGGTCCACCTGTGCAGTGTGAGAAGAAGAGCTTAAATTGACTTGTTCCATTATATGTATGTTCCATATGTAAATACCTGTTTTCTTTCTTCTTTTCGCTCTCCACTTCTCCCACCCATATTTCCAAAAAAAAATATTTTTTTTCCAAATCCATATTCCTTTTTTCCATAGGATTATTCAAATAATAATCTATATATAATTACTATGTGTATATAATCTTTCTCAATTTTTACCCCTTTGTATATTTCCCACTCTCATGGGTTTCTCCGTCTTGTAACCCCAAGGAGAATCCTATGTAAGACCTGTGTGTCTTAATAAAGTTTTTGTGTTTGTGTGAAGTCAGTTTTACATGAGTCAAAGTTTCAGTTTAGCAAGTAAAGATGAATATAGAGACATTGTATATATTTACACCATTTATATATATGTACATTAGACATGAGCTTCTAAAAGTGTATACCACAGTGTACCTGACACAATGTATGTATGTCTGACAGTGTACCTGGGCGTACAATGTCCCGACCCCGGACAATCAGACCTCCAGCACTACACTATGTCCCATCCATCCGACTGTAGACGTCACTACATCTGCGTTCTGCGGCCCGAGGACAAGCGCTACCTACCGCGACTGATGTCGTGTGAGGAGGGCCGCGTGTTCAACAGCTACACGCTGTCGTGCGACCTGCCGGAAAACGTGCCTGGATGGTGAGAGAACAACACAACCCTAGTACAGTTATACTGTAGACACGAAAGATGGTAGATTGCTAGGAGAGTACTCCATACTGTTCCTTAATTTAAAAGACACTTCAGCCAGAATTATCATTCTCTATAATGTATCTATACCTTTTTAACGCCAATTTCTTTTTTTTTTTCTGTTGAGGACAAAACATTTTTGTCGAAACGTCGAAAGAATAAAAACCTTTTCTGGCCGAAATGTCTTTTAATTTAAAGAACTATGAATTTCACGGCCAGAGAAAACCTCTATCTTCAATGTACTGTTTCCTGAGCTGACGGTAGTAAAAATCCTAGTTGTAGGGGGTTAGTATTGACGGATATAACTCACACACAAGCCTTTATTAAGACATTCCGTCTTATAAAGACGATTCTCCTGTTAGAAATGAATCTAAAAAGAAATAAGAAGCAGGGGAAGAAATTGAATCCTCGCTCAGAAAAGAGAAAAAGAAGAAAAGAATATCTATGTACAAAAGATTATATACATATTTTTTCGTGCATAGAACACAGTGAAGAAGTATATTATTGAGTAAATGTTTGCATCTTGTGAAGAAAAAAGATTTCCACCCAGCTCAGTTACTTTGTTATGTATTTTTTCCTCCTTGCAGTCTTGAAAAAATTAAAGAACATTAAAATAACTGACCCATTATCCATCAAGTCTGAAAGAAAGGAATACAGCGAAAAGTGTGGATGAGCAGCCTACCGCAAAAAGTTTCTCTTTCCATAGTGAGGATGAATATAACACTGGTTAACCACAGGTTGCGAGGTTTACCGACTTTCACCCTGAAAAAAAGGCAACAGTGGGTTGCCGAAACCGGGTTTTACTATATAGGGTAAAGGAAAGAGAAGATACGAGGACCACCCTGGGAACAAATGGCGTGGAGACGATCTCAGAGAGAACTGTCATTCGATATTCAAATCCAGATGCTTTTAAACTATTCCCAATAAGCTAAAATAGTGACGGCGAAGGGGGGGAACGGGGTGGTGGCCCCCCAGTTTCTCAAAATGTCTATTTATAGAAGACAGGACGTCGACTAGGGGTGTGGTCTTGCTAGCCAACTTTCTCTCCTTTTACTTCTCCACATCTTTATTTACATATTTCTATAAGATGCATTTATACATATGCTTTTATGACATATCATTTAATATAAATATTATAACAATTTTCAGATTTCAACCTATATATACGCGCGAAAGCCTCCCGATAACTTAATAAAGAAACTCTGCAAATATTTTAAATTTATTTAACTCTCAATTATAATATTATTTGCATCAATATTTCAAGTACGAAATATATATATATGTTATGAATATTCTGTTTTGTTGTTGAAAAAGATAGAGAATTGAAGGCGCAGTCGGGAAAAAATAGGAAATAAATTATTTACCTTTCAAGTAGTTTTTATTTTGAATTACTTGAAGCAAATTAAACATAAAATTATTTTTATCACAGTAATATAGAATTTATAAAATGAATTCTATATTCGTGATTTAAAAAAAAAGGTCCATTAACTATACATATTTACAACAATATTAAAAAAAAAGTGGTATCTTCTAAATCTATGGGCAAAAATGAAGAACAGTCAATGAATGAAAATAAAATATATGTTTAAAAAAAATTGCATTTTAGATTATATATACATATATATATATATATATTATCCCAGGTACACGTGGTACAGGCCATGATAATCATGGTGGGTAGTTAGCGACTGCTTTTACTGTAAGTGCACCACATGTCTACACATGTGAAAAGCAGTTCGACTTTTGCACATACAAATGTGCCAGAGCCCCGTTTGGTTACTTGCAATCGCTGGTGGGGTTGGACTTTTGCAAGAATCGGGGGCCATTGGAACATGTTTTTTAAATTAAAAAAAAAAAGAGGCCCAATTCAGGATTGATCCGAGTCGTAGCGGTCGAAAACCAACAGTTCAGACCATCCTTCCACCGACCCCCTATATCAACCTATATCACAACGTGTACAGTAACTAGGGTGGGTGGGTAAGTTAGGCAGCCGATTATACCGGCGGAACTCGTCAGCTCGAAATAGAGAGTCGAGGTCGTTTGGTTGTCGTTGACCCTGACTGACAGATCTGGTCGGTCACACTGTCCTAATTGGGTGGTCAACTTGAAATCTGTCAAGTCCAGGGAGGAGGGAATGTGGACAATGGCTGGCCTGATGGACTGGATGGGAAGTTATGGAGAAATAAAGAACTCAAGATAGAGAAGTATGGCGTCATTGGAACCTGGACAAGAACAGAGAAACTGAGATAAGAATTGGACTGATGGACTGGATGGGAAGTTATGGAGAAATAAAAAACTCAAGATAGAGAAGTATGGCGTCATTGGAACCTGGACAAGAACAGAGAAACTGAGATAAGAATTGGACTGATGGACTGGATGGGAAGTTATGGAGAAATAAAAAACTCAAGATAGAGAAGAATGGCGTCACTGGAATCAATGGAAACAGGAAAAGAACAGAAAAACTGAATAATTGGACTGATGGACTGGATGGGGAGTTATGAAGAAATAAATACAATTCAAGATAGAGAAGTATGGCTGTAATCAATGGAAACAGGACAAGAACAGAGAAACTGAAGAACTGGACTGAGGGACTGGATGGGAAGTTATGAAGAAATAAAGAACTCAAAATAGACAAATATGGCTGGAATCAATGGAAACAGGACAAGAACAGAGAAACTGAAGAATTGGACTGATGGACTGGATGGGAAGTTATGAAGTAATAAAGGATAAGAACTCAAGATAGAGAAGAATTAAGATGAAAACATCAGACTTCCAGGAATAAACTAAGAAAAAAGGCATCTCCTGATCGCGTGCAACTTAAAGTTGCTGATGGCTTGCGCCATCTAGCAAAATAAATATCAATTAGTCGTTAATTCTGACAGATGGCGCAAGCCATCAGCAACTTTTAGTTGCACGAGATCAGGAGATGCCTTTTTTTTCTTAATTTATCTACCTGAGATCTAAGTACAATTTTGTACTTTTTTTTTTTTTCACAATTCCAGATATAATTTTCGTTTTTATTTATCGTTTATTTGCATATATATTCATTTGTTGAAAATTAATCTATTTCAAAAATATTTTAAAACAAACGATCAATTTATTTTTTTTAATTAGAAATTTTGACGAGGCTCTTCGCCTATCTTCTTCTAGGATTCAAAAGAATTAGAATTTATTTCATTTAGAATCCTTATTGATAACATATAGGGACTCTCTGTACATGGCACAGGGTATTAGTACCTTTGCATTTTCCAATCGTACTATTTTTTAGAAGAAAGTTTTTTTTTTTTTTTTTGTATTAGATAATTTCGTATCATTAACCGTTTTTTTCTTATATATATAGATGACGTGTTATTGTCATATTATAACATGAGTATATATGTATATTCCAGTGTGTTCTAGGAACACTACAATTGAATCAGACACAGAGGTTATTTACATACTGGGTGTGCAGCGAGAACTACTATGGCCCGGCTCCTGTCACCAACCAGAACTTCCTCAACCAGCGCTGGTCGAGGTTCCAGTAAACTTCCTAGTTGTTGGCTCATCTTATTGTTGTTGTTGTTTAAAATAAAGTTGTTACAGAAGAAGAAACACAAGTTGTAAAATCCAAACGTTGTTGTTGTTGTCGTGTCCAATGAAGAGCCTCAGATGTCCCCATACATCTCTATCACAGCAGCAGCAATGTCCACTATCTTAGCTGTGTAAAGCTGCTGCTCTGGGTCTATGTCAATTTTCTGTTGTTGTTGTCGTGTCCAATGAAGAGCCTCAGATGTCTCCATGCATCTCTATCACAACAGCAGCAATCTCCACTATCTTGGGTATGTAAAGCTGCTGCTCTGGGTCCATGTCAATTTTCTGCAAGGCTGCAGCCATTGCTGGACATGAGAATATGTGGGTAGGTGTTAGTTCCACACCAGGACAGTTGTTACATATCCTATAGGTTTTTGTGCCATCTGGATGTATTGCCATTCCTTTATAGTGTTTTGTTCTGAGTCTTGTGATTGTTTTTGTCAGTTTTCTATCATATATATGATTGAATCAGAGATGGCGTCTCTACTTGGAGAGCTGAAGGATTTTTATGTAAATATGTCATACACTTATACCGTTCAATATCACTTTGTTTCAATATCACGGGACTCTGACACATTTGTGAGTGCAAAGTCGAACTGTTTTTCACATTTGTAGACATGTGATGTTGTTGTTGTCGTGTCCAATGAAGAGCCTCAGATGTCTTCATGAATCTCTATCACAGCAGCAGCACAATGTCCACTATCTTTGCTCTTCATTGGAAAATGGGTGCCATTGCCACGTTAGTCACCTTGGAAACGAACCAGAATTTGGTCAAATATTTCAAGGGTCCAGGGAGGTGTGGTTGGACTTCTCCCCCTCTTCAAACATGTGGTGTACTTACAGTAAAAGGAGTCGCCTACTTCTAACCACCATGATTATCATGTCCTGTACCACGTGTAATAGGGATAAGCAAAAAATCACTTGGAGAGAGATTCATAATATAAAATAGAGTAAAGACACCGATAATCTATCTATTCGCCATAGATCTGTATCGAAACCGAAGTAGAGAGAATATAGAGGTAATCCATGGCTTATAGAGTGTAAATCACCAACTACCCGGACTGTACAGTGTAGAAGTCTGGTCATGGGGAGAACTGCGGTGAACCAGGTAGTTCCAGGCAGAGTCAGGAAGTAGAGACGGGGCTGAAGTCTTGTACTTCAAGTAGTTTTTTTAGATAATAAAGTAAACTTCTAAGGATGAGTATCTTTTATTAAATGTTTTTCGAGTTTTCAGGATAACGTCCTTCTACAGGTAAAATTGATACAAAATGAAACTTCACTATGCTATGGCAAGTTATATGTATATTATAAAATTTACATAATATCAGCTGTGTTTTTTAACCTATTTTAGAATTGATATATTTACATACTAGAGCAAATTTTGGTATTTAACATAGATAACTTAGGAGCAAATAGTGAACTAGGGGTCTTGTATAATATTATGGTAAATTTCCGGAATATCAATATGTCTGTTTAAACTATTGAATTTTATAATATGAAATTATTTATAATAACATGAGATGGGGGCGTGTAGACATGCTGCAAACTACACCGTGTAACTTAGGAAAGAGACACGCAGTGAGAAATAAGAAGGCACGGAGTAAGGGCGTGTAGACATGCTGCAAACTACACCGTGTAACTTAGGAAAGAGACACGCAGTAAGAAATAAGAAGGCACGGAGTAAGGGCGTGTAGACATGCTGCAAACTACACCGTGTAACTTAGGAAAGAGACACGCAGTGAGAAATAAGAAGGCACGGAGTAAGGGCGTGTAGACATGCTGCAAACTACACCGTGTAACTTAGGAAAGAGACACGCAGTGAGAAATAGGGGGCATGTAGCCTATGTAACATAAAATCTGGACAGAGAAGAAGAGGAGATGATCTACAGTCTGTGATTCTTCCCGGCAATGAGGACATGTTGGATGCCAGAGATCTACAACAACGTGACCAGTAAGGATGGTATAGTGGAAGCCGAAGTCCTGCTCAATTATTTACATACTAACATTCATAATATCATCATAAACTTTGCGCGACCTCTATCACTGAAAATTTGAAATATAATTACAACAAGCCTTTTATTGGGGACCTATGTCCTACACAGGATTCGCCCAGTTACATACTTGCTTAGAAAAGATGAGTTAATCATTTACATATCTATTTACATACGGCTCTCTTTTCTCAATATTTCTTCTCTTGAGCAGCCCTGTAAAACTGGTATAGAGCAAATGTATTGGATTTATTATTTGTAGTCCTAGACAACAGAGCCTCCAGAGAGTAAGATGATAACATTATAAAAATATTTTGAAAGATACTCTTTTCTCTTTGTAATATAAATAATTAGACCCTATTTTTCTACAGCTTCTTTCAACTGTAATGATCAAAAATTGAAAGATGGAGGGAATAGTTCATCAGTGGTGAACCCTTCCAGTGATATGCAAGTCTGCAGTCGTAAAAATCAAAGTTCCATAGTCCATTAAAAACACCAATTTACTGCACACACACAATAGCAAATACATATTATATAATAAATTAAGTCCAATACAATAGTGAAGCTGTGTATGGGGATTAAAATGGCGAAACTGCTGGGAAGATGGTAGTAAGACTTAGTTGTCTTGGGCCATTCCTTTGGTAATAATTGTTTATATTTGTTGAATATATAGGTTATAATAGATGTTATTTGACACACACAATTATATATGTGAAAAACAATAGAAAAAATAAAAAGATCAGGTGTTGATATTAAAAATAAAAAAGCATATCCTGAACAGGATAACATGTGGCGCTCTTCCTTCTGAAAAGCACATGTGCTCCTGGTCAGGATATGCCTTTTTTATTTTTCATAAATATATATGTACATGTGACTATATACTCCTAGTAACCATGGTACCAATGACACGATTGGACCGTGCCATAGTAAAGTTGGCTGTGTCCAAATTTGCAAACATTGTTTATTAAAATATCTGAATCTGCGAAGATATTTTTATCTCTTTTCTATTTGAAACGTAGAGAGATGTAAACTTTGTAACTATTGATATTTAGCATTATGTTTCTTGTGACATCTATTCCATAAATACACTCATGGAAAAATGATGCTCTAATGACCCCCGATTCTTGCAAAAGTCCAACCCCACCAGTGAGTGCAAGTAACCAAACGGGGCTCTGGCACATTTGTAAGTGCAAAGTCGAACTGCTTTTCACATGTGTAGACATGTGGCGCACTTACAGTCAAAGCAGTCGCCTTCTACCCACCATGATTATCATGGCCGGTACCACGTGTACTAGGGATAAGAAAAAAATGAAAATACACTCATGGACAAAACTTGAAGAAGTTGTACATTTTAGCATGTATATTGGGATTCAGACAATAACTCTAAAAGATATTACAGTGACCTTTATTGAAGACACACGAGATAACCAAGTGTGAACAAAATTTCCTCTGTCTCTCTTTAAAAAAAAATAAACGACTGGCGACATCAAAATATTAAAATTCTTTTTGTCCACTGAGTGTATAATATTTACAGACCTTAGATTGATATAAATGATTATATGAGAGGGCTTGGCTCATCAGTGGTAAACCATTAAAGCGTTTTCTCCAAATTAATAAAATAAAATTTTAATAATATGAGATGGTGCGAAATATAAGAGTGTGTAGACATGCTACAAACTACACCGTGTAACTAAGGAAAGAGACACACAGCGAGATATAGGAAGGCACGGAGTAAGGGCGTGTAGACATGCTACAAACTACACCGTGTAACTAAGGAAAGAGACACGCAGCGAGATATAGGAAGGCACGGAGTAAGGGCGTGTAGACATGCTGCAAACTACACCGTGTAACTTAGGAAAGAGACACGCGGCGAGAAATAGGAAGGCACGGAGTAAGGGCGTGTAGACATGCTATAAACTACACCGTGTAACTAAGGAAAGAGACACGCAGTGAGAAATAGGAAGGCACGGAATAAGGGCGTGTAGACATGCTGAAAACTCGACCGTGTAACTAAGGAAAGAGACACGCGATGAGAAATAGGAAGGCACGGAGTAAGGGCGTGTAGACATGCTGTAAACTACACCGTGTAACTAAGGAAGGAGACACGCAGTGAGAAATAGGAAGGCACGGAGTATGGGCGTGTAGACATGCTGCAAACTACACCGTGTAACTAAGGAAAGAGACACGCAGTGAGAAATAGGAAGGCACGGAGTAAGGGCGTGTAGACATGCTGCAAACTACACCGTGTAACTTAGGAAAGAGACACGCAGTGAGAAATAGGAAGGCACGGAGTAAGGGCGTGTAGACATGCTGTAAACTACACCGTGTAACTAAGGAAAGAGACACGCAGTGAGAAATAGGAAGGCACGGAGTAAGGGCGTGTAGACATGCTGTAAACTACACCGTGTAACTAAGGAAGGAGACACGCAGTGAGAAATAGGAAGGCACGGAGTATGGGCGTGTAGACATGCTGCAAACTACACCGTGTAACTTAGGAAAGAGACACGCAGCGAGAAATAGGAAGGCACGGAGTAAGGGCGTGTAGACATGCTGCAAACTACACCGTGTAACTTAGGAAAGAGACACGCAGCGAGAAATAGAAAGGCACGGAGTAAGGGCGTGTAGACATGCTACAAACTACACCGTGTAACTAAGGAAAGAGACACACAGCGAGATATAGGAAGGCACGGAGTATGGGCGTGTAGACATGCTGCAAACTACACCGTGTAACTTGGGAAAGAGACACGCAGCGAGAAATAGGAAGGCACGGAGTAAGGGCGTGTAGACATGCTGCAAACTACACCGTGTAACTAAGGAAAGAGACACGCAGCGAGAAATAGAAAGGCACGGAGTAAGGGCGTGTAGACATGCTGCAAACTACACCGTGTAACTAAGGAAAGAGACACGCAGCGAGAAATAGAAAGGCACGGAGTAAGGGCGTGTAGACATGCTGCAAACTACACCGTGTAACTTAGGAAAGAGACACGCAGCGAGAAATAGGAAGGCACGGAGTAAGGGCGTGTAGACATGCTGCAAACTACACCGTGTAACTTAGGAAAGAGACACGCAGCGAGAAATAGGAAGGCACGGAGTAAGGGCGTGTAGACATGCTGCAAACTACACCGTGTAACTAAGGAAAGAGACACGCAGCGAGAAATAGGAATGCACGGAGTAAGGGCGTGTAGATATGCTGCAAACTACATCGTGTAACTTAGGAAAGAGACACGCAGCGAGAAATAGGAAGGCACTGAGTAAGGGCGTGTAGACATGCTGCAAACTACACCGTGTAACTAAGGAAAGAGACACGCAGCGAGAAATAGAAAGGCACGGAGTAAGGGCGTGTAGATATGCTGCAAACTACATCGTGTAACTTAGGAAAGAGACACGCAGCGAGAAATAGGAAGGCACTGAGTAAGGGCGTGTAGACATGCTGCAAACTACACCGTGTAACTTAGGAAAGAGACACGCAGCGAGAAATAGGAAGGCACGGAGTAAGGGCGTGTAGACATGCTGCAAACTACACCGTGTAACTAAGGAAAGAGACACGCAGCGAGAAATAGAAAGGCACGGAGTAAGGGCGTGTAGACATGCTGCAAACTACACCGTGTAACTAAGGAAAGAGACACGCAGCGAGAAATAGGAAGGCACGGAGTAAGGGCGTGTAGACATGCTGCAAACTACACCGTGTAACTAAGGAAGGAGACACGCAGTGAGAAATAGGAAGGCACGGAGTAAGGGCGTGTAGACATGCTGCAAACTACACCGTGTAACTAAGGAAAGAGACACGCAGCGAGAAATAGAAAGGCACGGAGTAAGGGCGTGTAGACATGCTGCAAACTACACCGTGTAACTAAGGAAGGAGACACGCAGTGAGAAATAGGAAGGCACGGAGTAAGGGCGTGTAGACATGCTGCAAACTACACCGTGTAAATAAGAAAAGTGACACACAGCGAGAAATAGGAAGGCACGGAGTAAGGGCGTGTAGACATGCTGCAAACTACACCGTGTAACTTAGGAAAGAGACACGCAGTGAGAAATAGGAAGGCACGGAGTAAGGGCGTGTAGACATGCTGCAAACTACACCGTGTAACTTAGGAAAGAGACACGCAGCGAGAAATAGGAAGGCACAGAGTAAGGGCGTGTAGACATGCTGCAAACTACACCGTGTAAATAAGAAAAGTGACACACAGCGAGAAATAGGAAGGCACGGAGTAAGGGCGTGTAGACATGCTGCAAACTACACCGTGTAACTTAGGAAAGAGACACGCAGTGAGAAATAGGAAGGCACGGAGTAAGGGCGTGTAGACATGCTGCAAACTACACCGTGTAACTTAGGAAAGAGACACGCAGTGAGAAATAGGAAGGCACGGAGTAAGGGCGTGTAGACATGCTGCAAACTACACCGTGTAACTTAGGAAAGAGACACGCAGTGAGAAATAGGAAGGCACGGAGTAAGGGCGTGTAGACATGCTGCAAACTACACCGTGTAACTTAGGAAAGAGACACGCAGTGAGAAATAGGAAGGCACGGAGTAAGGGCGTGTAGACATGCTGCAAACTACACCGTGTAACTTAGGAAAGAGACACGCAGTGAGAAATAGGAAGGCACGGAGTAAGGGCGTGTAGACATGCTGCAAACTACACCGTGTAAATAAGAAAAGAGACACGCAGTGAGAAATAGGAAGGCACGGAGTAAGGGCGTGTAGACATGCTACAAACTCGGTCGTATAACTTAGGAAAGAGGCACGCAGTGAGAAATAACAAGGTACGAAGTAAGGGCGTGTAGACATGCTGCAAACTACACCGTGTAACTAAAAAAAAAAAGAGACACGTAATGTGTGAAAAGATAGATGACACCTTCTGTGTTAGAGCGACGTGTAATATCTACCGTGTAACTAACTGACAACACGACAGGGCGTAGACCGTGTCGACCCCAACAGTAGCCGCCCGTGCCTAGATCCAATTAGCGACAACCAACTTCCGTAAGGTCACGTGGTCACTCGGCCAGTCGCACTCTCCGATGGCGTCCGTGTTGCTCTGCCTAGCCTTCGTGCCCCTGCTCGGTAAGTGCGAGGAATCCTGTGACCATTGACTACGTTCCAGGAGATACGTGGCCCAGACGGGATCTGGACTGAAGGAACATGGCGGTTAGGGAACTTACTTCATTAGCGCTACATCCTGTTTTAAACGGCAACATTTGTAAGTTTGGAGAATTCACATTCCCCAGAGAATCCACAAGATGTTACTATCTTAAGAAAATCAAAATAACCATAGATTAATATGTGAAAATGGTTCTTCACATGGTTATTTAGGATGCCCCAAAAAACCAGATTTTTTGGTCGTTGAGGTACAGCTTACACCACGCTGATGAGGGCCAACAGCCCGAAACGCGTACATGGTTAGATTTATTGATTAATCAAGAAATAGTATTTGGACAATTTCCGGAATAATTAACGATTAGTCGATTAGTGCCATCTATGTACAAGAAATGAAACTAATTAATTCTCCAAATAAAACATTTCCTACTATCGTTAATACAGTGAAAAAAATATTGGGAGGACCTGGCTCATCAGTGGTGAACCCTCCCAGCGGTTTCGCCAGTTTAATCTACCATACCGCTATGATATTGCATTAATCTATTATTGTATTTGGGGTTTATTCTACCTATATATACCTGGTATACTTGAACGCAATTCTTAGTTAAGGAATTTAGCGAATCTATTGTTAAGTTAAAAAGTCGAACTGCGCTTTCAAAATGTATAGACACGTGTTGCACTTACAGTCGCCAACTACCACCCACCATGATTATCATGGCCTGTACCACGTGTACGCGGGATAATAATAATGTACATGCTTATATAGAGGACAAATTATAAATATATTTGCATGTTGCAAAGGACAATAAGACAGATAACAAAATACAAGTAGATTTATACTCATGGACAAAACTTAAGGAAGTGGAAAGTCTTTGATATCGTCGGTCGTCTGTGTTTTTTTTTTTTAAGGAGACAGAGGCAATTTTGTTCATGTTTGGTTATCTCGTGTGTCTTCAATAAAGGTCACTGTAATATCTTTCAGAGTTATTGTCTGAATCCCGATATAAATGCTAAAAGGTACAACTTCCTTAAGTTTTGTCCATGAAAGAATGTATATACAATGTATAGCATACTTTAGTAATATTTTCAGGAACCTCAAAACTTAGATCCACTTCGTGCAGCGCCGTGATATAACTCGATGTTATAAACCAAGAGATTGAAATTCAATAATTGACTTGTTAAAGAACATTGAATCGAAAGCTTTTTTAAGCGAATAAAAATATTTTTGATGCATAAAATTTCCTAGGGGGACATAGAGTTTTAAATTAAAATTTAAAAAATAATAATAATAAAAAACACAAGTTTTTTTATTCATTGGGAGCTTTCGAGTCTCCTCTTCCTAAACCTCTAGATAAAATAAATTCATTTTACCTAATGGTTTTGAGAGAGGGCAAGATCCGAAAGCTCCCAATAAATATTTTTTAAAAAACTTTCGGTAAGTCATTTATTCAATTTTATGTCAACATAGTATATCCAGCAATTTCCAAAATTTCAATGAAATCTATTTATTACAGAATAAGTTCAGTTTCCTAATGTCTACTCTATGCAACTTTATTCTAACATATAGGCATATTTACAAGATTGGAATACACGCCATCTATGTATAAAAAATGGAACTATCCTAAGCGTTAAAGTTGACAATCAGATATCGAGGGACCCACGTGGAGGTGCGTTTGATACTAGGTGAATATTTCCAATATTTATGATTATCTTTCTATCCTTGAAAGGTTCAGTTTCCTAATATATATTATTGTTTCTCTTTTTTATTTTTAATTATTTTTTTCTTGTATAATATGTTTATGACTGTTTAAAAATGTAAATCGACGTAATTCTCTCTAGCCGGGATATCGCGTTTTGTATGTTGAAATAAATAAAAATAACAAAATTTACAAAAAATAAAATATTATAATATACTAGGACGAGTTTAAAAAAACTTTTTTACAAATAACACAGATGCCTATTGACCGTTCAACGGTGAAATATTTCATTTATAATGTTGAAGTACCATTTGTTGGTTGGACGTGTGGAAAATACATAGCTACCAATTATTTCCGATATTTAAGTGTTACACCTGGTTCAAATCACATTAATAGGTACCACTCAGCAAGAACAACCTAGTTCATGATAATTGAAACAATGAATAATATGTGAAGGTTATTGTTTAAAAAAAAATGGTGTTAAGAAGATTTCGTCTGCGGCCTCTGGAATCTGAATTTTTCCATTCAATTCCAAAGCTCAACTGACCTGTAATCACAGGGTTTCAACAGTCAAGACTAGGTGACTCGACTAGGCCCCTCTGTCATTCCCCTGACTATAGTGATAGAGAGTCATTAAAACATCGGGAATTAAATAAACAAATGGTTGATTTAGCTATATACCATTTATCACCTTTGACGAGAGAGGAAAATGACAACTTATCAATGTTTGTATGTTTGTTTGTTTGTATGTCCGGTATACAAATTCGCAGTAGTTCACTAATTTAAACCAAAATTTCCATACATAGGTAAAAAAATACGGGGAAGACGATAGGCTATTTTAAAAATATATAAATCAATTATTAAAACTATATATTCAAATTGTTCTACTTAGCTCACGAACAGCGCCCTCTATCAAAGATTAGATTAAATTATACTGATGCAAACAAATAGATAATGCTAATAACAAACAATTATAAAAAAAAATATTATCTAAATATATATCACTCGGGTAGATATGCACACGGGTCAATCCCGGGGCGAAGCCCGGGTCACCCGTCTAGTTATCTATAAAAATAATTGTCACCTCTCCCGTCAAAATAGACGTTAAAACTAGGTGCCATCTGTTAACCGTCTCCTCAAACTAGCGTACTTAGGTCGGTGACAAAGTGGACGCTTCACAGTTTGCCAAGACTGGTGTTGTGGCTTTGTCACCAACTTTGTTCACTAGTTTGCGGAGACGGTCAATATATGACGCTTAGTTTTAGCGTCTATTTTGACGGGAGAGGTGACTTTTATAATATATATATATATATATATAATCTACAGAGAGTGTATATAATCTATATCATCATATAATCTACACTGTATTATACTCATATACATAACGCTTTCTGCACAAAAAAAAGTATCTTTTCATTAAATTACTTTATAAAAATTTAATAACATTTTTGTAATTGTGCAGTAAGTAAGTTTAATAGTTATAAATTATATATAACAAAAATAATTTTTTAAAAAGCGAAGGAGAAATTTTTATTTTTACTACGAGTAAACGAGCGAAGACACAAGCTTTCAAACTCTGTTTTTTTCAGGTGGAACTCTAATGATCACTTCAAAAAGTCGTTTTATATAGGAGAGAAAAAAATTTGCATATAGTAGATAGATGCAATAAGACACAAGAAGAAGTTTTCAACTCATAAGAATAAATGCACAATATTTGGGTATTTACAAATGAATTAAAACTAAGGAATAACAGTAAATAAATATAGAGAGAAAATTAAAGATATAAATTATATGCAAACATGTATAAATATCTATTTGTCTTATTTTATAAAGAAACATACGTCCCAAATAGTTTCAATTTCTTATAACTGATGCATCAAATAAATATCTATTTTAAATAATAGAGCAATCCTTAAATAGATCTTTAATTAAAAAGACATATATTGGATCAAAATATTATTTATTTTACCAATATTTCAGTTGGCTGAACGCCAACTTTTAAAGACATTATAATGGTAAATAAAAATAATATTTTGAGATCATTTTATTGTAGTAAATTATTTATTATTTTATTAACAGAGTATCATTTTTTATGTTTATATTTAGCTTCTCTGTAAACTTTCCTCATTGTTTATCTTTTGTTTTATCCTTCATAGTTTGTTCTTGCCTTAAATTAATAGCTGTGTCATCCCGAAGTTTGTCTTTCCTAATTTTCCACGCGCGTGGCAATATGTCTTTTTAATTAAATAAATACAGTTAAACCTGTCTATTACGCCCCCTCTTGGGACTCACCAAAATAGGGTGCTAAAGAGAGGGGGTGCTATAGACAGGTTTAATGTAAATCGCATCGTACTACGTATTTAAAATCGTGTACTATAGAGAGGGAGGCGTTATTTAGAGGGAGCGCAGTGTTTCTTTTCCAGTAATCCCCAGTATAATTCACATATTGCAGAAGATTAGCTCAGATAGACTTCACCGTAACAGAAATTGTGTTTTGATCTCTTGGGTGTATTACTCTCAGTGGAACGTACTTCCTGTGAACTGCCTGGACTTTTAGTCCTCACGATCATCTCCATTCCAGAGTGAGATAATGGTAGCGAGATGTCCGACTTTCTCCCAAGTTAACGGTGGACACAAAAACTAACTCCATGTCGAGGACAAGTCAGGTTTATCGGGCAGGTCTCAAGGCCGTAATCAAGGTCATCACACTCCACTCCCTCACTTTTATAAAAAAATATATTTGGGATTCTAAAACATATATTTGGTAATCTAAAGTCCTAGTCGTCTATAGGAGAGCTTTCTCCTTGATCTACTAAAACATATCTTCATTTGAAGAATATATTTGTCCCTGTGTCCACACAAACCTTACCCACATTATAAATAATTAACACAAAGCAATAACGCGCCATCTATACATATAAAATGAAAGGATTTAAAAGCACGAATGTTTCTTTTCTTTGAATATAAGTCTACTGTCCTATAAGCTTATGTCCATAGTTTTCTTGAAAACCATTTCTGAGATTCCATCCTTCAGTGCTGCGTATATAAGCAGAATCGTCCAATACAGTATTAGAGCTCTGAGAAGCGGTCTGATGGATTAAATTGGCGAAACCGCTGGGAGGGTTCAACACTGATGAGCCAAGCCCTCCCAATATATTTTTTTCATCGCAGTAAGGGCAGTAGAAGTTTGTATTATGTATAAAAGAAACATTCGCGCTTTTAAATCCTTTCATTTTATATTATAAATAATATTGGAAGTGACACCTGTACAGAAGGAAGGCTACATTTCAGGGACAAAGGTTAAAATTTTAATTGATTGTCGAAATGATATTCAGTAAAAATACCCCGATGTAACGTGCTAGAATGTGATGTAAGAAATCTCAATATAGCGACAGGAAACTAATCCCAGACACAAAAGGATGACACAAGACATTCTGCTATCAAGAAGTGATACATTAGCGCGCTACTCTAATGCGTTCAACAAATTGTTCTTATATATACACTCATTAATTAAAAATGCATATATTGGATCAAAATATCATTTATTTTACCAATATTTTAGTTGGCTGAACGCCAACCTTTATTTTAAAATATTTTGTTAAAACTTAATTCTGTTGACGTTATGTGGCGCTGAGTTTGTTGTTGACACACATTATATGTTATAATACCTTGATAAAGGTTGGCGTTCAGCCAACTGAAATATTGGTAAAATAAATGATAATTTGATCCAATATATGCCTTTTTAATTAAAGATTTATTTATGGATGGCTCTATTTTCAAAACGATATCCACTCATGGACTTAAAGGAAGTTTTACCTTTTAGTATGTATATCGGGACAATAACTCTGAAAGATATTACAGTGACCTTTATTGAAGACACACGAGATAACCAAATGTAAACACCATTGCCTCTGCCTCTTTCAAAAAAAATCAAAGTATTTCCACTTTCTTAAGTTTTTTACATGAGTGTACTTTATGCTGGGAATTAATAAAAACTATACATTGTGGTTTTTATTTGGATTCATTTAAATTTTCTATATGTTTCCTTTATATCGTTTGGAAATATATTTTGAATCCGGTAAATTTATCTTTTCAATTCCAAAAAAAGGCACCTCTCCCTTTAAAAACGTACACAAATATATTAAAGCAATTATATATTGTTCTTCTCTCAGAAGACTATTTGAATTCATATCAAATATAGCTCTAATATTGTATTTTATTTAATTAAAAAGGCATATATTGGATCAAAAATCATTTATTTTATCAATATTTCAGTTGGCTGAACGCCAACCTTTATCAAGGTATTATAACATTTTTAAGTGTCAACACAAAGCAATAACGCGCCATCTATACATATAAAATAAAAGGATTTAAAAGCGCGAATGTTTCTTTTATACATTTTATGTATAAAAGAAACATTCGCGCTTTTAAATCCTTTTATTTTATATGTATAGATGGCGCGTTATTGCTTTGTGTTAATTTATTCCTAATGGTCTTGTCTTTATAGTTTGCTGAAGAGCATTGCTCGAAGCAAACATTTGAATGTAATTCTACAGTCCAATAAGCTTATGTCCATAGTTTACTTGAAAACCATTCCTAAGATTCCATCCTTCAGTGTAGCATATAAAAGCAGAATGATCCAATACAGTATTAGAGCTCTGAGAAGCGGTCTGGTGGATTAAATTGGCGAAACCGCTGGGAGGGTTCACCACTGATGAGCCAAGCCCTCCCAATATATTTTCATCGCAGTAAGGACAGTAGAAGTTCGTTTTATGTATAAAAGAAACATTCGCGCTTTTAAATCCTTTTATTTTATATATTTTTAAGTGTGTCAACAACTTGTGTTATAACACCTTGATAAAGGTTGGCGTTCAGCCAACTGAAATATTGGTAAAACAAAGGATTTTTTGATCCAATATATGTCTTTTTAATTAAAGATTTATCTATGGATTGCTCTATTTTAAAAATTGTATTATGTGTAAAAGAAATATTCGTGTTTTAATGCTTCAATTTCTATAAATAGATGACGTGTTATTGTCTTATAAGAGTTATATATGTACAAATGTCTTCAGCAAGGAAAGCTTTCCCAACTTGAGAGAGTCCTCCTCCAGACAAGGTCTTCACTCCTCAGTTCCACGCCAAGGAAGTACTTATAGATGGACGTCTTGGCAGATGTCAAGGTATAGTCCTCCAGGCCATGTCTGAAGACCTGCAATTCAGGAGACCGCTGAGTTAAAAGCTTCCACTTAGAGAAGATAGAAATCTGCATTATTTGAATACATTTATTATATGTACTTGTACATTTAATAAAAAAGAGGTATTACATGAGAGAGAGAGAGAGAATTCCAAACTTTTTTATCTTTCACAATTTATATTATCTATTAACAGTAGAATTCTATTTCCTGTATAAAGGAATTTCACCAGAATTACAAAATGAAAACATCTTATCGAATTTTCCTGGATTAGGGTTATCAGGGATAAGAGGATTTAAGAAATCCTGATGGAAGGATGGTTTATCTTTTCCTCGAAGGATTCTTAAAGGATTAGGATTTCCCTTCTGTGTGTCCTGCGTGTGGCAAGGCATGGCGTGACATGTGTATTGTCACAATGGACAGATACTGTCGCCACACTTGGAAGATTGGGGAAGATTTGATGGAAGAATGATATAAACTGTCGAATAATCGACAGCCACGGCCCTAGTATCGAATCCCCCATTGGGAAATTTTCCATTGAAAGAAACACAAATCTCGTGGAGAGGATCTTTTTTTATAACATAAAATCCAATTTACCAAGATTAATCTGTTTATTAGCTTGATTGTCTTAATTATATTTTCCTATTTATGAATGTCATATTACCATTGTATGTCATTAGCTGTAAAAATTATAATAATACCAATATTTATATTTTTTACTAGTATTATAGGGGGTCGGTGGAAGGCTGGTTAAACCGTTTGGTTTTCGACCACTAGGACCCGGGTTCGATTCCCGCATTGGACACTTTTTCTGTTTAAAAAAAATGCTCCAATGGCCCTCGATTCTTGCAAAAGTCCAACCCCACCAGCGAGTGCAAGTAACCAAACGGGGCTCTGGCACATTTGTAAGTGCAAAGTCTAACTGCTTTTCACATGTGTAGACATGTGGTGCGCTTACAGTAAAAGCAGTCGCTAACTACCCTCCTTGATTATTATGGCCTGTACCACGTGTACTAGGGATAAGCAAAAAAAACTAGTATTATTACTGTTATTCCTGTATGTACCCCTACATTTCTGCTTGGAGAATCTGTATAAGACTAAAAGGTCTTAATAAATTTGTTGTTGTTATAACGTAATCTCCTCTCCCTGGCTTATGTTTCTATAGATAATAGGGACATTATCGTTGTTTTAACTTTATCCCTATAAATTTCTTTAATGGCCTCCGAGTCTTATAAAATTCCAACTCTGATAGTAATGTAATTAACCAAAGAGGACTCTGGCCCACTTGTAAGTACAAAAGTTGAACTGCTTTTTATATATTTCTTGAAAATAAAGATACTTCTGCCAGTAAATCTTTTTATTACCTTGATATTTCGACAAAAATCTTTTGTCCTCGTCAGGAGCAAACAAAAATTAAACATTTAGCAAGGCGTTAAAAATCTTTCTATAATTCCATAGAATTCAATAGGTATTCATTTCTATAGAAAGATTTTTAACGCCTTGCTAAATGTTTAATTTTTGTTTGCTCCTGACACGAGGACAAAATAATTTTGTCGAAACGTCGAGGTAATAAAAAGATTTACTGGCCGAAGTGTCTTTATTTTCAAGAACTATGAATGCCGGCCCAGGCAGCCTTTATCTTTACGATGCTTTTTACATGTGTAGATATGTGTTGATATTTCAGAATTAACCAAATACAATTTCTTGATTAATCAAGCCAACCACGTGTTCGTTTAAGACTATTGGCTCTAATCAGCTTGGCGCAAGCTGTACCCATGTGTAGACATGTGATGTACTTGCAGTTGCTAATTACTATCTACCATGATTATCATAGCATGTACCACCTGTACTAGGCATAATTAAAAGAAAACGAATTTTTAGGTGAAGAAGTGAATATCTTGGGTTATATAATTAGTCCAAAACCATTGGTCTTTAGGTGGACGCTTCTCAGTTTGCCAAAGCTGAGGCTTTGTCACCGACCTTCGAAAGCTTGCATCAATTCAAAAATAAATATTCAATTATAAGTTTTATTTGTTTGTTTTTTTGAATATGACAATAACTATTGTTTTCACACATTTTGAAGGAAAAGTCAAAATTTAAGCTTTCATTGGTCCTCTAATCCCTATGTCTTTCTGAAAGTCCATAGAAGCCTGGGAAGTCGTACACATAGGGAGGAGTTGAGAGATAATACACATCCTTATGGATCTATATAATTGAATTTAAAATTCTTATTCACTTTGATTAGATCGGTTATACCACATGGAAAAACTACTGCATTTGACACTTTCTCTTGCCTGTGTCCAAATTCAGGCCAACAATATGAAAATATTATTTAAATATAGATGCAAATAATATTATAATTGAATTAAATAAATATAAAAATATTTGCAGTTTATTTTTTTCAAAAGATACACAATACCCAGAACCACAATAAAATAATTCTTATTATAAGAGTATTTATTCATGATGGAAGCGTTTTGAAATAAAAAGAAACTCATTGTGAGAAATTATTTTGTAATTTTAAAAAGAGTATTTATGACTTGAATTTAATCACTTTGAGATATTATAAAACCTCTTCTATATATTTCTTTATATTCTTTAGAGATTACGAACAGGACATCTTAGAATGCTCAAATTTAATGGTAAAATCAAAACATTTCCGAAATGCCACCAAATGCGATTCCCAACCAGCCAGTCCTGAACATCTATTGAATTGTATCAAATCCTCCAAAAAAGACCTCTGGGAAAACCCCAGGACTATAATAGAAAAGCTGAGACAATGAACCTAATGGAGATCGTTTAAACCACTTGAGGAATAAGTAACAACAACATATTCTTTAGAAGAAATTCTACAATTATTTCTATATTAGGTATAAGTTAAACTGGCGAAACCGCTGGGAAGGTTCACCACTGATGAGCCAGGCCCTCCCATTAATTTTTCCATTGCGGTAAGGGCAGTAGAAATTGTTTAATTTCAAAAAGAATCTTACGCCTTTAAAATAGTTTCGAATTAGGTATAAATATTCAATAAAATAATCATTTGTATTAATATAATGTTTTTTTTTTTTGCTTATCCCCAGTACACGTGGTACAGGCCATGATAATCATGATGGATAGAGTTGGCGACTATTTTTACTGTTAATGCACCACATGACTACACATGTGAAAAGCAGTTCGACTTTTCACTTACAAATGTGCCAGAGCTCCGTTTGATTACTTGCACTCGCTGGTGGGGTTGAACTTTTACAAGAATCGGGGGCCATTGGAGCATTTTTTTAATCAGAAAAAAGTTCCAAATGCGGGATTCAATCACGGGTCGTAGCGGTCGAAAACCAACGGTTTAGATCATCCTTCCACCGACCCCCTTAACAATAAGTTGAAATGATCAAGCTTCCAGAGATAAGATTGTTCAATTTTCAGATCTCTATCTTTCGGGATTGAAATATCTTTTACAGGAGAAAACACGATTATAAAAAATTAAAAAATAAATAAAATAAAAATAAAAAAACATATAACGACGCACAACTCTTCTTTTTGTTCACCTGATTAAAGAAATCTTTCAAGCAAGATTTTCTTCAGTTAACTAAGACATACTTTTTACCTTTTTTAACGTTCTAGTTAGCTAAAGAAGGAGTTGCTCTAAAGCTTCCTTTGATGAGATGAATAAAAAAAGAGTTGGGGGGGGGTTGAGTTGTAATTTGTGTCGAAACCCGAAAAACTGTAATAATGAAATAAATATTAAAAAATTAAATTTATAAATTTAATTGCCATTTATCGTTAATATTTTACACAAATAAATTTACTGGCAATGCGTTTCTTTTAAATATCATCAAATATTATCTCTACAGAGACCTTACTGCAATGATATGAGTTATTGAATGAGAGGGCTTGGCTCATCAGTAGTGAACCCTCTCATTCAATAACTCATATCATTGCAGTAAGGTCTGTAGAGATAATATTTGATGATATTTAAAAGAAACGCATTGCCAGTAAATTTATTTGTGTAAAATATATTAATGAAATAAATAACTAAATTTTCATAAAAAGAAATTTATCCCTGTAGAAGCCAGATCACCTTAAAAAGGAACAAGTATGTTATCAGCAGCTCGTACAGTACCAAACGACCTCAACATGATGAAACGATTGTTGAACCCAAGGCTACACCCATAAAAACCCGTGGTTCCCAAACTGGGCCATAGAAAAACCAACGTGGGGCGTTTAACCAGTTTAGTTGGCTTAGCTAGAAGGTAGGGTCAAGGTATTTTAGTCTGGTTGGAAGGGAAGTAGCTGTGGATAGATTTAGGTACCTCTACGTTAGATAGATTTAGGTCTTTGAATATCTAAATGTGTGCAATGTATTCTAATTAATTTATCGTAAAGAAAGAGGCTGCATTCATAGTTCTTAGAATTAAAGCTACTTCGGTCAGTAAATCTTATTTTTACCTCGACGTTTCGACAAAATTCTTTTTTCCTCTTCAGAAGAAAATATTAAAACATTTGGCAAAGCGTTAAAAATTATTCTGAATATTGGTATACCAATTGGTACCAATAAATATTGGTAAAATAAATGATATTTTGATCCAATATATGCCTTTTTAATTAAAAATATATAAATATATTTTCAATTGCACGATAAGGAGATTCCTTTTTTTTCTTTTCTAATTTATGCACCTTATCCCATTCAATAACACTTTTGTACTATTTTTTTCACATTGTTTCATGCTCTCACGCAATTCTAGACTTAACTACCCGTTTCATGATTTTTCAGGATGCCAGAATGACCAGTTTTATAGTCGTTGAGGTACAGCTTGTACCACGCTGATGAGGGCCAACAGCCCTAAACACATACGTGGTTAGCTTTACTTGATTAATCAAGAATGGGTATTTGGCCAATTCTGGAATAATAATAAAAATTAACGGTTATTTGATATAGACGATAAGGAGATGCCTTTTTTTTTTTGCTTATCCCTAGTACACGTGGAACAAACCATGATAATCATGGTGGGTAGAAGTAGGCGACTGCTATTACTGTAAGTGCACCACATGTCTACACATGTGAAAAGCAGTTCGACTTTGCACTTACAAATGTGCCAGAGCCCCGTTTGGTTACTTGCACTCGCTGGTGGGGTTGGACTTTTGCAAGAAATCGGGGGCCATTGGAGCATTTTTTTAATTCAGAAAAAAGTGTCCAATGCGGGAATCGAATCCGGGTCGTAGCGGTCGAAACCAACGGTTTAGACCATCCTTCCACCGACCCCCTTTATTTCTGTATATATATATATATATATGAAAATCTTGCCGAGAGTAAATTGATCTATAAAAGCATAGGGTGACTCTCACGTCAAAATAGACGTCAAAACTAGACGCCATCTATTGACCGTCGCCGCAAACTATCGACCTCATGTCGGTGACAAAGCCACAACCACACCATAAATATAATTCAACACACAATCTATATAATTAATTTTATTCTTTGCAGGGCTTTCGTGAATTAGGTTTCAACTATATATGTATATATAAAATAAAAATGGAGCTTTCGCACAATTCAATCCAATAAATCCCATGTGTTAAAATAAAAACATCAGGCTTACTGGGATAAGTTTTTTTTTAAGAAGAAGAAGAATTTAATATATATCTATAGCGTTCTGGAATGAAAGTCCATCTACAGAAGAAAATACGGTGTAAAATGGCTTTAATACAAAGCAATAACACGCCATTTATATATAACAAATGAAAACATTAAGACGCGAGTTTTTCTTTGACAAATAAATCAAACTTCTACTGTCTTTACTGGGATAAACAAATATTGGGAGGGCTTGGCTCATCATTGGTGAACTCTCCCAGCGGTTTCGCCAATTTAATCCACCAGACCACTTCTTTAGAGCTCTAATACTGTATTGGATCATTCTGCTTTTATATGCTAAAATGATCCAATACAATACACCTATCCCCCGATTTACACGGTACTTGTTTTACACGTTTTCGCTTTTATACGGTTTTCCAAATAAGTTTTTTTTTTGTTTTTATCGCACTATACTAAATGCTACATGCGCTGTGTACACATCTCACGAGGAATCCCGAGCTCATGTGCTGACTTGCTGCACACGCACACTGTGTCTGTATTTCTTCGCATAAAAATTTCGCGAAAATTTTTAATTTTCGATTTACACGTTTTTCTCAGGAACGTATCTACCGTGTAAATCGGGGGATAGGTGTATTAGAGCTCTAAAGAAGCGGTCTGGTAGTTTAAATTGGCGAAACCGCTGGGAGGGTTCACGAATGATGAGCTAAGCCCTCCCAATATTTGTTCATCTCAGTGAGGGCAGAAGATGTTTGATTTATTTGTGAAAGAAACATTCGCGACTTAATGTTTTCATTTGTTGTTTGTAGAAGAGCTTTCATTACCGAAAGCTAAAGACCTGAATAAAAAAAAATGTTCAAAAAAAGAAACATATTCCTGGATGTCTGAAGTAGCTTTAAAACTTTATATTCAATATTTATATATATAATAATTGTACATTATAATATAATACACTGCGGCTTGTGATTGTAAAACAACACTCGAAGTTTCACCGCATGAGTTTCTTTTCAATGAAAAATAAAAATTTATTTCAAGGTGAAATATTGACTATTTCTAACCTTTTTGGATGAGGTATGAAAGGGTGAATTATGAGGGGTAATGATGAACAGAAAACGGGCATCTGCCCGGTAAGCGGAACATTGTGGGTACGTTTCCCATCCCTGGACACTTTTATTTTTCTGTTCATCATTACTCTTCATAATTCACCATTTCATACCTCATCCAAAAAGGTTAGAAATAGTCAATATTTCACCTTGAAATAAATTTTGATTTTTCATTTAAAAGAAACTCATGCGGTGAAACTTCGAGTGTTGTTTTACAATAAATGTACATTCTGTGCATCTATGTAATTGTGACAATATGACAATAAATATATTTATAATTGTCAAAATATTGTCCACACATTACACTGTATTACACCAAGATCCTCCCAGAAAAACAGTTCTCTAGATCTAAAAAAACTAAGATAGTTAAGACAGAACTAGTCAAGTCTCTAAAAAACTAAAGTAAAATATATTGACGCGAACTTCTCAAATATAACCATCTATACATATAAAATGAAAGGATTTAAAAGCACGAATGTTTCTTTTATACATAATACAAACTTCTACTGTCCTTACTGCGATGAATAGTTGTCCATATGAATAGTAGTCCATAGTTTTCTTGAAAACCATTTCTGAGATTCCATCCTTAGGTGCTGCGTATATAAGCAGAATCGTCCAATACAGTATTAGAGCTCTTAGAAGCGGTCTGGTGGATTAAATTAGCAAAACCGCTGGAAGGGTTCACCACTGATGAGCCAAGCCCTCCCAATATTTGTTCTTCTCAGTGAGGACAGTAGTAGTTTGATTTATTTGTGAAAGAAACTCTTGCGTCTCAATGTTTATATTTGTTATTTGTAGAAGGACTTTCATAGCCTAAAGCTAAAGACTTCAATTTTAAAAAATGTTCAAAAAAGAAACATATTCCTGGAAGTCTGATTAATTAGAAATAGTTTTAAAACAGTTTTGAAAATAGAGCAATCCATAAATAAACCTTTATATAAAAAGGCATATATTGGATCAAAATATAATTTATTTTACCAATATTTCAGTTGGCTGAACGCCAACCTTTATCAAGGTATTATCATTACCTTGATGGGTGGAAGGTGTTATAATACCTTGATAAAGGTTGGCGTTCAGCCAACTGAAATATTGGTAAAATAAATGATATTTTGATCCAATATATGCCTTTTTTAATTAAAGATTTAAAACTATATATTCGAAAATAATTATACATACTGTGTATCTATGTAATTGTGACAATATGACAATAAAGATAATTATAATTGTCAAAATATTGTCCACACATTACACAGTATTACACCAAGAACCACCCAGTAAGACAGTTCTCTAGATCTAAAAAACTAAGATAGTTAAGACAGAACTAGTCAAGTCTCTAAAAAAACTAAAATAAAATATATTGGCACGAACGTTTCCTTCTCAAATATAACCATCTATACATATATAATGAAAGGATTTAAAAGCACGAATGTTTCTTTTATACATAATACAAACTTCTACTGTCCTTACTGCGATGAATAGTTTTCCATATGAATAGTAGTCCATAGTTTTCTTGAAAACCATTTCTGAGATTCCATCCTTCAGTGCTGCGTATATAAGCAGAATCGTCCAATACAGTATTAGAGCTCTGAGAAGCGGTCTGGTGGATTAAATTATCGAAATAGCTGGGAGGGTTCACCACTGATGAGCCAAGCCCTCCCAATATATTTTTTCATCGCAGTAAGGACAGTAGAAATTTGTATTATGTATAAAAGAAACATTCGTGTTTTTAAATTCTTTCATTTTATATGTATAGATGGCGCGTTATTGCTTTTTGTTAACAATATATAATCAGTGGACGAGTGGGTAAAACCCTCGATTCCCGACAGCCATGAACAGGGATTGAATCCCGCATTGTACACTTTTTTGTGTATGAAGAACCTGTTCATATTTTTCATTGTAAATAACATATGATAGGTTTTATTTATTTATTGTTACAAAAGCACGAAGTCCAAAGGATTATTGTGCTGTGCTAGTATTATTTACATATATATGATTAATTATTTACACGATGGATTAGTAGTGTTTTGTAAATTATTGTACAAATAGTTCTAAACTTAACAAAGTTCTCATAAGATAGAGTATATACACAAAGAGAATTTGGTAATGTTTCAAAGTATCTACATACAATTTGATTAGTCAGAGGGCAAGTTAAAAGAAGATGCTCTGGTGATTCAACATCTAAGCGGCATTCACATGTTGGATCATTGATAGCATTCAGTTTGAATGAGAAACTTAAGAAGGGTCCTTTGCCTGTTATGATAGGTTGCTCTTTTTGAGTGGAACCTAATAAAGTGATTTTGAAACAGAGGAAATATAACAATTGACTTCTTACAATAAATTATCCAACAATGGGTACGATATTGAAGTATTTGCGCCTATTACAGAGGAAACAGATAAACAAACTGAAACTGAAACTTAGTATTTACATATTTACCTGTATCAAACGACAGTGTTAAGGTTCCTTTGTCCTTAACGAAAAAAGGCCGTACTTCAGAGGACTGTATAAATTTTTCAACTTCCCAGGCGACACCCCAATGGTGATTCCAATGCCCAAGCGACACCCCAATGTGATTCCAATGCCCAAGCGACACCCCAATGGTGATTCCAATGCCCAGGCGACACCCCAATGGTGATTCCAATGCCCAGGCGACACCCCAATAGTGATTCCATGCCCAGGCGACATCCCAATGGTGATTCCAATGCCCAGGCGACACCCCAATGGTGATTCCAATGCCCAGGCGACACCCCAATGGTGATTCCAATGCCCAGGCGACACCCCAATGGTGATTCCAATGCCCAAGCGACACCCCAATGGTGATTCCAATACCCAAGCGACACCCCAATGGTGATTCCAATGCCCAGGCGACACCCCAATGGTGATTCCAATGCCCAGGCGACACCCCAATGGTGATTCCAATGCCTCAGCCAAAGAGAGAATAAAGCCCAACCAAATTACTATTCACATACTTTATTTAAAAAACTCAATTATATACAAAATAGTCAACGGTCAATATATACATAATCACAGAAAATGAATAAATAATATCATAGAAAACTCAACAGTCAAGAGTTTATAAAATTTGTATAAACAAAGTGATTGTAGTGTAAGAAAGTTAAATCATTTATATCTTGGAACAATCGCGATGTCTCACTTCTGAACTTGAATCATCTTGGAGTGATAACATTAAACTGCTGAAACCGCTTGGAAGATTTAACCTTTGACAATTAAAATAATTTTATTTACATCTTGTCAATACATACAAAGTACACAGTCTGCACTATTTAAAAAAAAAGATAATATGGATTATATTAACTATGTACAATGAATATGGCGCCTCTGCTAACGCTGCAGAGTTTGGTGGAGAATCGCCAGTGGGTCTCCAGCGACACCACGTATTTCGCGATCTACGAAGAATACGTAGATCGCGTACTTCGCCGCTGAGGATATGGTGATGGCGTGGTCCTCGAGACCAACTAGATTTAACCTTTGAGGAACATGGCCTCCCAAATAAATATATAATTGCAGTAAAGGCGGTAGGAAATTGTCGTTTTCGAGAAAAAAATAAGAATTTGCGCTAATGTAGATTCCATTTGTATATAGCCATCATGGGGGTTGATGTAGGGGGGGGGGGGGGGGGGGGTTAAATACTTGGTTTCTGTTTCTGATGGCGCGCTTTTGGCTTATAATGAGGAGATATTTCTTCCATAGCTTTCTCCCTTTATTTATATAGAAACTTTCGGACAAATCCTTTTTCAACTCAACATATATTTATATAGATGGAAAATTTGCCGGGTCTCTAGGTGGACGCTTCTTAATTTGCCAAAGCTGGTGTTGTGGCTTTGTCAACGACCAGAGGTTGCTAGGTTGCGGCGACGGTCAATAGATGACGTCAGGTTTTGACGTTTATTTTGAGGGGAGAGGCACCCTATGCTTCTATATCTTAACACAAGAGTGGGCGTTGATTCCACAGGAGCTGATAAACTCCCTAATTCTTGGTATGGGTCACCGATGTAGAGCCTGTCTATCAGTTAAAGGCGATCACACCCCATATTAACAACAATATCCAAGATATTTATGCACTGACTGCAAGAAGATCATTGCTTGACCGGCTAATTTGCATAAAATACGTGTTAGAATTCTTTGATTTCGGGTATTCTAATCAATAATGGAATAATAAATTTGTGTATAAAATTTCATTGATAAATGTTCAATAAAATTTGAGATAAATGAAAAAAATATGTTGTTCCTTTAATTTTGCGGACCAGTATATATGATGTTTATATATATGGAAGATATATGACGTATATATGTTGTTTATATATTGATTTACATAAACATGAGAGAGAAATCCATTTTAATAATATAATTTAAGAGAAAAAATCATATTCCCATTGAAGAGTTTGACCACACCAATCTGCCTTATACAAAACCTCGCCACATCACGTGGATGTTTACAAGGTTAGAATCCCCGAGGAAGATAGGCGAACAGCCTCATCGAAATATTGGAAGTTATAATAAACATTTAATCCAAAATAAGCGCTTATTCACCGTTTATATGACCTAACCCTACATTTCTACTCGGATAATCTGTTTTGGTCTAAAATATCTTAATAAAGCTTTTTGTTGTTGTTTTTGTTATATACTACCCACCGACGAAGAATTAGGTGTACAACCTTTTAAAAGCCAGACGGAAAAGAGTAACGAACAACGCTATATCTATAGGATACAGACAGACAATTATTATAATCGAAACCGAAGGAAACCACCCGACATCAGACCTGGAGACTTAATTCTGGTCAGACACCAACAAGCCGGCAAACACAGGTTACAAACTGGACCCCATAAAGTGACGGAGGTGAAGAAAGTGGAAGACTCCGTTAAATACGTCATATATGAGTCCGAACAAGGAAGTAAAAGTGCACACATCACCAACCAAGTGAAATTCTACCCAAGATAGAAAATAGCGGTTTCATCCCAGGAGTGATGACTTGGAGGGAAGTTCTGTCACATATTTGTTTATAGTTTTGAGAGATTGTGTAAATAAGGTAGAGAATATGTAAAAGGATTTTTTTTTGGCCAGGAGAGTCGTGCAATAAATATTTTTTTTAAATTGTTTCCTAGTGTGATACTACAGAATTATATAACAAGGGAGATCAGTTTATTTTATTATTGTAATCTCAAGCTTTCGGGCATCCCTCCTCATCTACAGGAGTAGATAAAACGAATAATAATAGAAGAACAGAGATATCCGAAAGCTGAAGATTACATTAATAAAAAGAAACTGATCTTCCAAAACATTTAGTATTATTTTAATATATGATAATACGCTGAAATAAATGTTTTGGTTTGTAGATTATGCAAATAGGGAAACCAGCAAACCAGAAAGCTACAAATCAAAGCTGAAAGAAAAGTTTTGGTTTGTAGATTATGCAAATGGGGAAACCAGCAAACTAGAAAACCACAAATCAAATAAATAAAGAAAAAAACATGAGGTAAATTTACAGTATAAGCAATGCAAACCACAATTCATCGATTATTAACATGACAATACCATGTGTACTTGGAAAATGTAACCTAATTGCATATTAACAATGCCTTTCTCTGAACTAAAATTTATCAGCTTCCTTTATCTGTCTCCATTACACTTATAATTAACTTCAAAACTGGGGCTTGGCATTCTTTGTTTTTGTCACGGAATATATTTATAGATAAACCCCTGCCCTGTTTGAAAGAATATTGAGTGGCAAACAATAGAATGTACGTGTACCTATTTGTATTTTTGAATCTCTATTTTTAGATATATCCAAAGAGGTGGGCGGTTCCAAAGTAAACATTAGGGAAAAAATCCTTTTCTGTAGTGTGTGTATTTATAGCAAGACATTTCGAACAATTGGTGAAGACGACAAAAAGGATCAAAGAAGGTCGACACCAAAGTGGAGCAAGCAGGGCGGAGGGAGAGATTTGGCACCATTCCTGGACATACGTACGGCCTTCGAGTGGCCCGGTTCGAATCCGGTTTGTGCCCCAGCTTCGCCCACTTTTACCGCCTTACTGACTGTTCCCACCTCAAGCAACTCTTTCTTTGGCAGACAGAGGCGGATTCGCCAACACGGACTCATCATCCGTAGTGAAGAACTGAAAAACTTCATTCGCTTCTTTTACATATCCAACAGCGGGTACAACATATATATATATA